>JASDQU010107287.1:166363-198068 GCA_032191745.1 Picea mariana | reverse complement strand
CATCAACTACTTGTCTCAACCATGTACTCAACATGTACCGCAATCAAAATCCCTCATTAATCTCATCATCCAAATCTAATTTGTAGCTCTGTAATAGACCTGGTGTATATGATCACATTCCTACAAACCTTCCTTAACTTTAACAACAAGAGACTAGAATTTTCATCAAAATTTTCTTTAGTCTCGCATGCCTAGTTTTGGATTAGTCAACAACCCTAACTTGAAGTAATCATAAATTTGAACCTGTAATGTATAAATATATGAAGATGATACAAAATGTTCTTCAGTGCTTTTTATGCAATTCCTCAAGGTGTCACTACTTGGAACCTCTCAGAAAAGGAGTTATCGCAAAAATGGCATACTTTGTTGAATTATGGCTTATTCTAGAGAGCGACCTTGTAGAGAGTGCCCTGCACAAAATATTCATTGAATTGATATGAAAATGTTACAAATCATACTACAGACTATACCCTAAAAAAAAGAAATTGTCGCACTGAATTTGGATCTATTATGAAGACGTTATGACGTCTTTACCCGAAACACTTGTTTTTTACTAGTTTCAGGACTAGCCACAAACCCTATTTTCCACGGAGTGTAACTCCAAAAATAAAAAGACCCACAAGATGAATTTTTTACCACAGATACTTGGGTATTTTTTCTCAATGGAATATTAATTTCATGGTCTAAGTAATTATATAAAAAAAGTTATAGTGAAAATGGTGAGATGGCCTATAAATAACATACCTTAGAAAGCACCATCAAAAGAATTTATCCTTCCTTGCATTTCGTCCTTCTTTTCTTCACCTTCCCTCAGAAATTTGGCTTAGATATCCTTGGTTACCTTAGACACCTATAGATATTCAATATGCTCAAGTGTAATTAAAATGAGAGAGCCTTGCCTCTTATTTATACTCTCCAAGTAGCTTCCTTAAAAACATCTTCTAGGTCACTTAGTCCACTTTCCTTATTTTAGGGTTAACCCATTTCTAATTTCTCCATTAAATTTATAATTGAAATAATTTATTTTTTATTCACCTTGAATTATAATGCACTCATCACTTCACTTTATTATTTACCTTTTAAAATCTCTTAAACCACTTTGACTACTTTGACCTTTTGGGGCTTCTAGATGACATATGAGGGTCCTCCAACTTCGTAAGGCCATAACTCTCAAACCGTGAGGATTTATGTGACATTCCACATACCACAAGAAATGGAATGACATGTAATATCCATCTGTAATAGTATTACCTTCAAATGTAGAAAAAGTCATACCGTTACCCATCAAACAAACTTGGGTCCATTACCCAAACCTGGGTTCTCCAACTTCACATTGGTCATAACTCTCTAACCGTGAGGAGTTATGTGACGTTCTACATACCACCTGAAATGGCATGACAAGCACTATCCATATAGGATATTTTCCCTGACAAATTCTTTGTCCTTCATCTCAGTATTCCATAATTAAGCATGGGTTCTCTTACTCCGCAAAGCGTCTTCCCATGAGGGATTTCACCATAAGGGGACCACTTTGGAGTTCATCCATATTTACTTCTTATCAACCATGACAAAACAATAATGAGTCATANTTCATCTCAGTATTCCATAATTAAGCATGGGTTCTCTTACTCCGCAAAGCATCTTCCCATGAGGGATTTCACCATAAGGGGACCACTTTGGAGTTCATCCATATTTACTTCTTATCAACCATGACAAAACAATAATGAGTCATATTTACATCAAACAATCTTGGGTCCATTACACAAACCTTTGTGCTACGGGGCTTTCTTCAAAGGTTGACATCAATGACAACCAACCTTAATCAACAGTTTTTACCTTGAAGTGTATTCCAATTAGGTAAGGGTGGCATTACTTGATTGCATGTAATAAGGCCAACTTTTTCTTTTCATAAATGGGTTTGAGTAATTTATGTCCTTTAATTTGGCTCTTTTCAAAGGAAAAGGGCCTTCCTTCTTGCATTAAAACTACAACAGTTCCATGCCCTAAGGCATCACACTTCACAATAAAGGTTATTTTGAAATCGGGCATGGCCATGACAGGAGTTGTACACATAGCCTCCTTAAGTTTTTCAAAATACTTGGTTGCTTCTTGAGTCCAAGAAAATGCGTCATTTTTTAGTAATGTTGTTAGGGGTGCTACTATTTCACCATAAGTCTTAACAAAACTGTGTTAATCACCCATCAATCCTAATAATCCTCTAATATTATTCAAGTTTTTGGAATTAACCATTCCATGGTATCTTTAATTTTGTTAGAGTCTACTTTGACACCTTCATGAGATACAATATGACCTCAATATTCCAATTCTTGAACCCCAAAGGCACATTAGGAAGGCTTTGCATATACTTGTTTCTCTTCCAATAGTTTTAAGACCATGTCAACATGTTGTACATGATCTTCCTAAGATTTGTTGTAGATTAGTATATAGTCAAAAAATACAAACACAAATTTTATAAGGAAGGGTTTGAAAATACAATTCATCAAGCTTTGAAATGTTGAAGTGCATTAGTAAGACCAAATGGCATCACCAAAAAATCATAATTACCTTCATTCATTCTGAATATTTTTTTAGGGATGTCTTCTTGCCTCGTTCTAATTTTATGATATCCATAACGAAGATCCAACTTAGTAAATAAAATTCCTTCTTGTAATTCATCTAATAATTCATCAATGATGCCCCCAGGGTGTATATCAATAAGTGATGGATTGCACTGTTAAGGCACTCTATTGTGTGAGTTCACTGGATCGAAACATCAACTTACCCATGTGTCATTTTTGGGTCATGTTGTGGTGCACCTAGAGGCTATATTGGTAGCATTATAAATCAACCTTGTGTCACGTGAGTACAAGCCCTCCCTAATTGTAGATTCCACTAGAAGAAAAAATAAATAAATAATTCATCAATGATATAAATAGGAAAATTAGCTTTGATGGTCATTTTATTGATATCTTTATAATCTGAACACATACACCATGAACCTTCCATTTTTTGAACCATTACCATTGCACTTTGGTTAGGTTGAATGAGCCCATCCTATAACATTTTTTGAATCATACATTTAATCTCACTTGTTTATGCATATGGGTACCTATAAGGCCTAATGTTAGGTGGTACACTTCCAAATTGAAAATGAATAGCATGGTCATGATATCAAGTAGGTAGACTACCCTTAGGAGTCTCTCCAAATACCTTGGGTTGTTTGTTGTTAACATTTTGGAGATCCACTAGAGCAAATATTCTAGATTTTTTAACATATAGTGAGCACGGTTATGAAATTACACCATGGTGTCCTTTTTTGAGTAATTGATTCATGTTGTTAGAGATTATCACTTTAGAGGTTTTCCCTTGGATACCTTTGAGTTCAATTTCCTTTCCTTATAAGGAAAATCTCATGAAAACTTCCTCAAAATTAAGAGAAATTGTTTCCAATGATTGTAACCATTGGACCCCTAATATGACATCAACACAACCCATTTCAATTTCAATCATGGGACTATCCAAAATATACTCCCCCATAGTGGGATTAATATTATGGCACTTTGCCCCCTTGGGGGCAGCTCAATTGGCAAGTGTTGTGATATGAAGTTCCATGATGTTTCGAGTTCAACTCCCCCCGACTTATCTTGTGTGTCACGTATGGGGCATCGTGGGGCATCTGGAGATTATAGTGGTAGAAATTGGATAACATGACCATGTGTAACGTGAGTATGTTCCCAATTAGTTTCTAATTCCACCAAACATATATATATATATATATATTATGGCACTTCCCTAAACAATTTATGGTACCTCCATCTACAATCATTACTTGATACTCTGGTGCTAGACCTTTAAAGCAATTGAGAAGTTTGGATAATTTGAAAGTAATGAAGTTATGGGTGCTACTAGAATTAATCAACATTGTTACTTTTTTATTTTTTATATATCCTTTTATATTGAGGGTTTATGGAGAAATTATGCTAGCCCATTCATGACAATATATGGTTGGAGTAGTCTCTTCTAGTTCTATATCTTTCTATGGTTCCAATTCTTGATATTCTTCCTCTTCATAGTTTATGTAGAATAATTTATTATCACCACATTTATGTCCCTTACTATAATTGTCACAATTGAAACATAGTCCCTTTACTCTTGTTTCATCCATTTACTGAGCTGTCAACCTTGTAGGTTGAGTGAGGTTAGGAGAGGGAACATGGTGTTGATCTCTATACGTATTAGTGGCCACTCTTCTAGTAGCCATATGTTTACTTTCAAATTTCTTAGCCACATTGAAGGAAAAATTTAGGGATTTAGGTTTGAAGAGACACACCTCATTTTGAATGCTCTCCTTTAAAGATCCTATAAAGAGATCTAACAATTTATCCTCGGGAATGTTCATTACCTTGAGACTCAGTTTTTGGAATTGTTGAATGTCCTCTGTAAAAAATGGACAAAGAGACAGTATAATCATGTTCTCATTCACAAAACAATTGGTAGTAAACAAATTGATCAGGTTCTAAATACAAGGATGCAAGAGTTACCTTTTTTAAGGTTGGAATTTGATGTATATCAAATAATTGCTCCATTTGGAATATCCATGTTATAGGATCTTTGCCATCAAATTTTCTCATATCAATCTTGGGAATTAAGTAGTTCCTTGGTGCTGAGTTGAACCCCTCGTGATGTGGATATTCAAGTGATGAATAATCATCATTATGGGACTCAATATTTATGTTCTCCACATTTTAATGATTTATTGTGTCTTGATATGTCCTTTAGGGAATTTATCATCTAGGGTATATAAGATCATGACTGAAATGGAATTTTGTAATTGCTCCATCTTTTTATCCATGGAATTTTGTAATTGTTCCATCCTTTGATCCATCAAATTTTTCCATTTTATATTCCTTTAATCCATCAAATTTTCCATATTATATTCCATTTCCCTTGGATTTCTTGAGAACATGGGAAATCCACCAGTTTCATAATATTACCACTCATTTCATCAATGTGGTCCTTCACTTAGGATACCATGTTTTCTAAGTCTTCACTTTCTTCATACATCATGTGTGAGTTCTCTGGAGGTTTATAAGGAGTAGACATTATTCTAAAACACTTTCCCATGTGAGAAAATAACAATACTCCTATTTTTTATCTTTATCACAATTTTTTAATCACCAAAAATATATATTTTAATCAAAAGTTATGTTAGGTGTAAATTACATTTAAAACCCTAATTTTGAGACTGTCTTGTTGGCTTACCTTTCTCCTTATGTCTCTCGAAAATTTTGGACCTTATAAGTCTAAAATTCTACCTTTAGAATATAAACCCAACCTTCAACCCTCTCCCACTCTAAATTAGTCAGATCAAGAAGATGAGGTCTATCATTCCCCCACCAGGGATTTGCACTCTTTAGGGTTTCCCCCTTATTCTGATTCGAGTGATGGAAGATCGGTTGAGGAAGTAGATAAGGAACTAACTTCCAGTAAAACACACATGAGAGTGAGGCAAAGGCCCAATGAAGATAAACGAGAATATTTAGTGGACGAAGAGAAGGATTTGGGAACCCAAGATACCATCAATGAGATGTATGATAGAGGTGTGTGATCCACATAGAATCAAAGTGGGAAATTCATCCCTCGGGAGGAAATACCAAAAGTGATGGTAAATTATGAAAGTGATCTACTATAATTACAGGCTTTTGGGAGGTTCTCATGAACTTGACACGGTAATAGATCTCGTCAAATCAGAAAAACCTAGAATTCTTCTACTCCAAGAGACACAATTGGAGAATTATAAAGTCCTCCAAAAGTGTTACAAACTTTTGTACAATTGTTCGAGTCATTCCATCAGTTTAAGAGGTGCCTCAGGGGGTATTTGTACCCTCTAGAAATATTACCTCTATCATATGGACCAATCTCAATCTACTCAACACTAGGTTTTGATTAGTCTCATCCATCTCCCTACTAGGAATGTTCTGAATGTGATTAATGTATATGTGCCTATTGTTTATCAAGAAAAAATGGATTCTTGGAACTCCTTATTGGATCTTTGGGATATTGAATTTGGGTCAAATTGTAACTTCACTAGGGATTTCAATGCCACTCTACATCACAGAGAGAAAAAAATGGAATCATTGTTCTAGATCCGTGAAGGGAGAGAATGGAGGAGATTATTTCTTCATTAGATATGGTGGATATCGATCTAGATAAGGAAAATACACATGGAAAAATATAAGGAGTGGACTGGGGCATATTGCGGCTCGACTGGATAGATTCTTATTCCATAGTTATTTCTTGGAAATCAATTTTACCTTGTCCTCTCAAATTATTTCAAGGGTTGGATCAAACCATCCCCCCATATCCCTCTCCTTCCTTGAAATAGTGGATTATGGCCCCATTACATTCCATTTTAATCCACTTTGGTTGCAGGATCCAACTATTTTTTGTCTAGTCTCCAAAACTTGGAGTAAGTGGGTGGTTGGATCCTCAATTTTCATCTAGGAGCATAATCTCAAAAACACCAAGCTAACACTAAAGGAATGGGTGAAGTTTCGATATAAATCACCTGATCAAGAGATTAATTCATCGAAGGAAAATATTGGGGAAATCCAAAGTCAAATGGAGTTGGGACAAGTTACTCTTGGCCTACTTCTGGAAAAAAATGCCATCTTCTAGCATTATTAGATAGCGTTTAGGGATGAAGAAGAAAAATGGAAGCTCAAATATAGAAGTTTATGGCTCCAAGATGGAGATAAAAAAACTCAATTCTTTCATAAACAAGCTAATTATTTCATAATGTCAAGGAAATTATAATGGATTTAGGTGAAATAATCAACTCATTTGACAAGCTTAAAGACATAGCATACAAGCACTATGTTGATATGTACATTGAAAGTGGGGGGATGAATAGAAGGAATACATAAATTATATTAAAGCATATTATGACCCTCATAAATCAAGAAGACAACACAAGATTGGCTTAGGTCATCTCAGAAGAGGAAGTCTTGGAAGTCGTCAAACATCTAGAACTAGATAAACCTCCAGGTCCATATGGGTTCACCATGAATTTTTATAATCATTATTGGCATATTATTAAGTTAGATGTAATGAGAATGTTTCACTATGCCCACTAGTCCTCATGCATGGGAGGAGGAACCAACTCGGAATTCTTAGCGCTAGTACCAAAAGAGATAAATATGTCTTCCTTTGCTCGATTTAGGTTGATTTCATTGTATAATGTGTCTTATAAAATTATGTTGAAAATCATTGCAAATAGATTGAAAAGTCTGCTCCCCAAAATCATTTCGGAAAACTAAGGTGGTTTTGTGAAGAAGTGATAGACAATGGACAATGTTATCTTAGTATAGGAAGCCATCCATTTAAGCAGGACCGGAGGGGAAAACGGGATGATAATTAAACTTGATATGGTGAATTTTGATCGGGTTCAGCATAGCTTTATTTTTTAAGTGCTTCAAAAGTTTAGATTCGGACTTGGTTTCATTGAATATATATTAGCATGTATTAGGAACCCATGGGTGGATCCTTTAGTCAATGGGTTGCATGGGATTTGTTTGAGCTTCTATAGGTTTGACGTAGGGATTCCCCCTATTCCCATTGTTGTACTTCATCATGGATGATTCCCTTGGTATGAAGTTGGAGTATGAAAGGCGATCTAAAAATTTACTTGGAATTTTCAATGTTCAAGGGGTTAAGAGCATAAATCATTCACAGTTTTTGGATGACACCCTTTTGATTGGCGCAACTTCCTCAATAACAGCCACCAAGTTTAACGAAGTTTTGGATTGCTTCATTCAAGCCTCCGGGGTCTTCTTAATTGGGCTAAGACTCAATTGTATGCATGGAACACTTGAAAAGGAATGTTGTATGTAATCTCTAGAATATTACAAATTATCATTCAAGAGGGATGGATCTATTTCAAGTATTAGGCATTCCCCTCTATTTTTACGCTTCTTCATCAGCATCATTGAAGCACATTCTCTTGAAGATGAAAGCTAAGTGTTGTTCCTCATGTTGTTTCTGGTGAGGGAACAATGCCAAGGCACCCTATGGAAGCTTGAGAAAAGCCTCCCCTCTTTAGAACTCAAGTTGGCTCTTGGACCAAAGGGGATAACCCTTAATTGTCACATACATTTGTTATTCATAGTTACCTCAAAACAACCATTTCATACAAACATTGATGCCAAATTTAAATGATTAATAAAATAATAAATGTTGGAGAATAAATAGTAAATTGAGAAAACAACTAACTCCTAATAAACTATCATATCGAGGAATTTCCATTGGGAACCTTAATCCAACAAGCAGATACATAAAACGATTGAATGAAAGATACAAAAGAAGGCCTCAAATTCTAGTGAAAACAACATGGAATTCCTTGGCACAGAGGAATGAAAAATTATTGGAAATAAAGAGATGGACAATCCTTAATACATCTGATAAGCAAGAAAGTGTATGGAAATGTTCCAATGAAGTCATCATTATGCAGAAAAACATATGGACCATTTCACTAAACTCCCATGTCTTAAGAGTAACATAAACCCTTGCACAATGTTGATTTATGTGTAGAATATTCTTTAATACTAATAAGAAATAATAAATATTGTAAACACAGAGGMTTCCTCCGACGGAGAATGAAKATTGAAAGGTTGTCTTTGCTTGTTTTGCTTGCTTGTCTTTGCTTTTCTACTTATGTCGATGCTTTCTTCTGCAATCTCATCTTGAACCTGGTGAACCCAAGAAGATCCCTTCAAATAGCCCAATGCCTTACTACCCTTAGYGGCCACCTGCCTAGCGAGACTTACCATGACRCTCTTTAGGACCTAAGTGAACTTTCAGAAATCTTCTCAGTGAACTTGTGGGCACCAACCTCCAGTGAACTTCCGACAATCGCTTTAGTAGGAAAACAGAAATAGMAAAATGCATAGACAAGAGAATAGACAATTTTCAGGGATAAACATGTGGAAGTTGATTTGTATTATATGAGCCAAAACGTCATGGGTTTACAGACTTGAATTTGAGCACGGGATTCTCTCTCTCAAAACATAACACTCAGACTGGTAGACTGAAACTAAATGCTTCTCCCACTTTAGGTTCGTGTTGGCCGAGCCAGAATCATGCAGGCTTATCAAAGCAACTTAAAAGAAAGACTCAAATCTCAAAGAGAGGAAGCTTAGAAGACTCAGACTCACTAAAAACTGAGACCCCTTGCTATGAACCTCCCTTCTCCTTATATACATTTTTTTGGAGAAAGGAATCATTATTTGAAAAGACATTCGACTTATTCCCCTGAGAATCAAATCTACTTTCTAGATTTATTGTATACTTGGAGGAGAGAACATGCAAGAGCCATCCGACCAAGATTCTAATCATATTTCCACGTATTTGGAAGTACCTTGGAACTACAGTTCAAACCACGCCAAAAGCCAGAGAAGTGCTATGGGTTTCCAAGATTCCTTGCGACAGATAAACGACAAGAGTTTGTACAAAGTGGAGTTCATATCGTGAACCCACGGAAATCGACTGACACCACTGTTGGCCAGTAAGACATGATAGTGGACAGGTCCCATTAATAACCTTTATTCAACATGCCGATTATGAAAATGGTTAAAACGATATGGATCCCAATGTTGTGTAAAAACCTCTCGATACATATTTGGGTCTTCATTGCTATCTTCTTCTTGTTGAAGGACATATTTGATTCTGATGACCCAAGGATTTTTTTCATCTATGAACATGTTCATGAAACCAATATTGGATATTTGGCCAAGACGATGAACATTATCTGACAGATTTACTTGGTGGAAAAAATGCCAAGTTTCTATGATGTCTAGATGAATGGCACTTGAGTTTAAACCAATTTTTTTCCACGATGCTTCAATCCATTCTGGTTCATGATTAGTTGTTATTTCTGAAATTACTTGAAAATTTCATCATGCAGTAATAATATATGTATATGTTGCTCCATAAACACATGTGGTCCCACATAGCCTTGTATTGACAATAATTGATTTCAAAAAGTCTTTGAGAAGGATCTTGTTGTGGCCAATACTGTAGAGATCTCATTCGGTTGATAACAAAATAAGAATGTTCTGGTGTAGTCTGCCATTGTTGTAGATTTTGACAATACCATCTCATGAATGTAGAGCGTAGTCTAGTTATATCTCCCATTTCTACCATTTTTTCTTTGGCTGCAAGGGTTGGCACCTGGTGCATTCTTCCTATAAGATGTTGAGGTGGAATTACATGTATTCTAGTATTAGAAGAGAATCCTGGGAGCCTAAACTCAATCCCTTCAGACCAACGCAATTCCCAATGTGGTGCCCAGTTTTGATGATATTATGTCCATCCAAGGTTATCATCAATATGCTATGTTGTTGATCTATTATTCAAACCATCTCAGGTTTCTATAATGATAATACTTTTAGTTGGGAAAAAGATAGTATTTATCTGTGGTTTTGAAATGAATGGAAGTATTTTTTTGATAGGAGGACCATTTCTTATAAGACTAGCGATGGTGAGATAATAGGTCGGATGACCTAAGGATGTTCTTGCCGACCCATGTGGTTCAACAACTGCAAGAAAAGGAGTTCCTAGGACACAATCTACAGGAAGATTAGAGAGGAGGAATTTCATACCAAGGGAACATTGGTCAAACCATATTAATGCCTTAGGAACTTCAAAGTGAATATTGGTAGAAACATTTCCCAGACCTACAGCAAAATATTTACTAGGGAGCCAGTATTTAGAAGGGATCAAATCTTGATTGAGTAAATTCATGTCAGAACCAGTATCTAACAGAGCATTGAGGAAGAATATTTCTCCTGCAATTTCTATAATGATTTCAACATGGTATTTCTGGTATTGGATAGTCAATATTTTCATAGAATTTAACCCTTGTAAATGGTTGGGATCATGTCTGGCGATGTGTAGATTATTTTCTTGTTCATTGGGCACATCTTCAAGTGGAGGAGGAGATGATGTCACTTGTTCTTTTAGGGATTTTATTTCTTAGTGAGCCCAAGAGTCAACTTTATATGAATCTTCAGAAGTTTCTTCATATTGATTAAGATTGAGGTGAATTTATGCAACTTCTTTCTTTAGATAAAATACTTCTTTAGCCAAATCAGTCAAAGAAGGACGTTGGAGCTTGGTCTCCTTATTATGCTTGATAAAAGACTTGCCATTTCTTTCAAATGAAGCATCTAAAAATAAAGGCTTCGTACCTGTTGAAGAAGAAACTCTTGGATCCTTTTGTTTCTGTTCAGAGGCCATTGTTTTTAAAAAGGATTCTAGAAGACCTTTCTTCATTTCCCCTTCGGGTAAAGATTTGATCTGTGGTAGAATTTGAGCATCCTGATCACCTCTGTCTTGCCACGTACATACTTTTATTTTTTCTCTGTTCTTGGGAGAGTCTAATGTTGAATATGAACCAGAAGAATTTTCACATAAACAATAGTTAGGATCATTGCAATGGCAATGATGAGCCATGAAAATTTCTTCATCGGATGAAGCATACTCAAATTTTGAAGTATCTGTTGATTCTGAGAAACAACCTTCATGGAGAAGATGAATTTCTTCTCTTTTGACAAAAGGAAGGTGAGGACATTGGTTTGTGGTATGATCATTTGCTCCACACCTGTTACAGTGTGTTCTATTTGTTAATTGTCGCTAAGTTTCTATGCTGGCCTTTTGTTGTGCTTCTCTGGCCCTTTGTTCACATATTTTCCCTTTGGAATTTCTTGAAGTTTTTCCCTCTGGGCATGAGATTTCAATGTGTCCAGATTTACCACATAGCCAGCATTGTACTTTCTGTATTTCTTGAGCAGAATGTGTTTTTAGTTTTATATCTTCTGGATTAAAGTAGTGAGTTCTTTGTGTATACCTAGATTTTATAGCTAGATTCCATCTATCTTTAGTTGTCTTCATATTGTGCTAGTGCTTATGTGATTTCTTTCTCTACTTGAGAGGATCTGCCAGATATAGTCCATATTTTTCATATATAGATTTACTATCTGGTAGATGAGACAATTTCTGGATAGACTTGTGGACTTTCATATGTGTACATAATCTTATCAAGGCTTTGGTGATGAGTGAGGAAATTTCACCCCAAGTATACATTTCATAAAGTAATTTGAAGATTTATTTCATTTTGAGATATTCAACAAATTTGCTAGGGATGGCAACAAGGTATACTTGTTTCCACAAAAGCTTCTAGCTATATTTTACTTCATATATCCTTTGGGTCCATTCTTTGTGGAATTCTTCATATTCAAACATCTTTCTACATTTGATATTCATTAATATCAATTCATGTTTGTCAGCAATTTCTTCTTATGTACCACACCTGTGTTCTAGGATTAGTGTGGTAAGGGCTCCAATCATATTACTCTGTGGTGTTCCATTAAGGTCATAAACTACATCTCCTTGCTCATCTTTGAGTACTTCTACTTCCATTTTTTCTATCATTATTGGAGATGAGATAATTTCCCACCATTTACTCAAAGTTCTCGTGAATCATTGGATAAAATATTTGCATGCCTCTATTTCATTTTTCCCTTTCATACACATTATTCTGTAAGAAACATACATTATGTCAAGCAATTGGCGAATCTGGCCAACTGACAGACCATCTATATTCCATTCGAGAAACCATTCTTCACCAAATGACTGTGAATCATGCATTTTTCCTTTTCCAAGAAGATCAAGTGTTGGTGGTCTACTCATATGATGAGATATATTTTCATATGAAGGGTGTTGGATGGAGAGTAGAGAAGGATTTGGATTGGTAGAGGAAGAGGGATCAATGTCTTCTGTCGGAAAATGAGCTGGGAATTTTTTCTGGATTTCTTTTTCTTCTAGGATATATACAAAAGAAATGATAGATATGGGTGTGTGGGGAAGAATAAAAAACTGAGGAATTGGTTTATCGAGATGAGTATCTTTCTCTTGTATTTTTAAGAGAGTTTTTCCCACTACTGAAAAAGATTCTCCTAATCCTTCCATTAATTCCTCATGATTTTTAGCAGAATCATCAGTTTTCTTCTTTACTAACTCTTGTGTTTTTTCAACACAATCGGTAATGTCCGTTACTCTATTGTTTAATTGGTTTACAAACTGGACTATTGTGTTTGTAGAAAATTGTAGATCTCTGATTTGTCCTTTTCGAGCATAATCATTTGTTACAAAAGTGTGAGTAGCCATTCCTCTCAAGGCTGTATTAGTCCAGTTTATCTGTTTAGACATAGACTGTACTTTTCTTTCTAAACCAGATAGTTGGGCAGCTTCATCTACCAACATAAGAGGCACAACTCTAGCTTGTTTGCTTCCATCTTCAAGGATAATGCATTTGAAAGGCAAGAAGGTGGATGTTGATTCTACTAGTTTTCCTTCCAGATTTTTCCATTCATGTCTAGAAGGACTTCCTGCTTCTAACATTTGAACTGTTGGATTTTTCAATTTTTGTTTCCAGACATAGAAAGAAATCCAAAGATTGTTTTTGGAGATAAATTTCCGCCATTCTTGAGAAAGACGGGTTTTTTCCTCATTAGGGACAGATAGATTGAATTATTTTGACTCTGGATGAGTAAAAAGATCCCAATTTAGCATTTTCTTTATCCATTTTTCTTCAATGGTGTTTTTTGGACATCCCGTCATGATAGAGTGAAATTTATGGATTTCAGAAATGTTTGGTCTTTGGAGAGATGGGAGTATGGGATTATCAAATCTACATGTTGGATTAACTTTGTCACATTGTTTTATGTAACCCAATCCATATTTGGGAGATCCAGGTGGTCTCATACCTTTATAGACATCTTGGAGTCTAGGATCTAATGTATCAATGGAGGGCATGTGGTGGATCATGATACAGGTTATGGCATCAGAATGTGTTAAACTTAAATACCTTTCAGCAACTTTATCGAAGAACATGGAGCTAAGGCTACTTTCAAAAGTACTACATTCAACATCCCTTACTTCTTTAAAATACATAGAACAATCCATAACTTTAAAGATAGTAATAACTATCACTCCACAGAAAAGCAGGGCGTTTAGTTCTAGTTATCTGAGAGAATTTTGAATAGGCTCCTAGCCGAATGCTCAGGCAATGACTAGCTAGAACTAAGAGAGTCGACAAAGTGGAAACCTTGTATTTCAAAGGCCCGAGACTTTTGATACGGTTCTTGCAGATATATATACTAATGAAACATATAACAGAGAGATAAGTCTATTATCATACCCGAGTCAAAATGAGTCTTGGCTTGGATACCATTTTGTAAACACAGAGGCTTCCTCTGACGGAGAATGAATCTTGAAAGGTTGTCTTTGCTTGTTTTGCTTGCTTGTCTTTTCTTTTCTGCTTCTGTCGATGCTTTCTTCTGCGATCTCATCTTGAACCTGGTGACCCCCTAGGTGAACCCAAGAATATCCTATGGGAAATGTATAGGTTGGGAGAAGGATAGGTTATCATTAGCATATGATTGTCATGGGGAAAACGAATTTCTGAACATTGAGGGTGTGGACAAGGATCTTTTGTCGTAGAGCTGGGAGGAGGAAAGTTTGTTCTTGGATTATGGAATTGGTGTTCAAATTGGATTTGGTTGTCTTCTATGGTTGTGGATAGGCTTGAAAGAGTTACCAATTTGTGACAATCTAAGAATTGGATAGAGTAGGGGACTCGTCTCAGTGAGGAAGCTAGAGGTTGGAGAGAGGGATGTAAGCACAAAGTCGTAGATGGTCGAGAAGGTGTAGAAAGTCCACCATGCTTAGTATGCAAGCTCTGTTTTGAAGGAGGGAAAGAGATCACAGCAGAAGAAGGTGATTCTTGTATGTGCGCAGAGGTGATGGTATGTTGGATGGGGTTTCGAGGAATGTCTATAAACCAGTGAGAGGGAAAAGAGAGGTTTTCCCATTTGATGAGTTGATGTTCCATTTTTTGGTTGACAGGGTTAGTAAGGATGAGTGTACTGGATTGAGAATTTTGTCTGGGTGTATGTAACATAGCAAGGTATATAGTGTTGGTATGTCAGAAGAAACCACGAGAGTGGATAGAAATATTAGTGTGAGTATTATGCATGTAAAAGCCAGTAGTGTGGATTTGGATTTTAAGAATATCCTCAAGGTTTTCATCAAAAGTATAGACTGAGAAATTTGGATAACAGTCAAAGTATACAGGTCCATTTGATAAGATCTCAACAATGCAACCAATGAGAGAGTTGGTAAATTTGTTGTGAGTCATGTCTCGAACAGTGCAGAGAGCATAGGCATATATTCCCTTATGTACTAAGGCATTGATGCCTACTCGGATACAACCAAAATGAATATAGTTTGTTTTACGTTTCTTTGCTTAAGCTTGGATTTCTTTAACATTGAGTAAGGAAATGGTTTGACTTACATCACTGTTTTGTTGGATATGGTTGATTGATTCTTTGACAAAAACTCTGGTAATGGAACGGAGATGAAACATGCTCAAATCACTATATACTTGGTTGGGAGAGACATCAGTTAGTCTCCATGCAGCTTGAGTTTGTGACTCAACTACTTCTATATTGGCATGGTTTAAACATTCAACATTATTATCGGAGAACATGGAGCTAAGGCTACTTTCAAAAGTACTGCATTCAGTATCCCTTACTTCTTTAAAAGACATAGAGTGATCCATAACTTTAAAGATAGTAATAACTATCATTGCATAGAAAAGCAAGGCGTTTAATTCTAGTTCTCTGAGAGAATTTTGAATAGGCTACTAGCCGACTGCTCAGGCAATGACTAGCTATAACTAAGAGAGTCGCAAAAGTGGAAACATTGTATTTCAAAGGCCCGAGACTTTTGATACGGTTCTCGCAGATATATATACTAATGAAACATATAACAAAGAGATAAGTTTGTTATCATACCCGGGTCAAAATGAGGCTTGGATCTAATACCGTTTTGTAAACACAGAGGCTTCCTCCAATGGAGAATGAAGCTTGAAAGGTTGTCTTTTCTTGTTTTGCTTGCTTGTCTTTGCTTTTCTGCTTTTTTCGATTCTTTCTTCTGTGATCTCATATTGAACCTAGCGACCCCCTAGGTGAACCCAAGAACATCCCATCTTGAACCTTCAAACAGCCCAATGCCTTACTGCCCTTAGCAGCCACCTGCCTAGCGGGACTTACCACGACACTCTTCAGGACCTAAGTGAACTTTCGACAATCTTCTCAGTGAACTTTCAAGCTCCAACCTCCAGTGAACTTCCGACAACCGCTTTAGTAGGCAAACAGAAATAGAAAAATACATAGATAAGAGAATAGACAATTTTTAGGGATAAACATGCGGAAGTTGATTTGTATTATATGAGCCAAAATGGGATGGGTTTACAGACTTGAATTTGAGCACATGATGCTCTCTCTCAAAACATTACACACAGACTGATAGACTGAAACTAAATGCTTCTGCCACTTTAGGTTCATGTTGGTCGAGCCAGAATCACGTAGGCTTATCAAAGAAACTTAAAAGAAAGACTCAAAGCTCAAAGAGAGGGAGCTTAGAAGACTCAGACTGACTAAAAACTGAGACCCCTTTCTATGAACCTCCCTTCTTCTTATATACAAGTTTTTGGAGAAAGGGATCATTTTTTGAAAAGACATTCAACTTATTTCCCTAAGAATCAAATCTACTTTCTAGATTTATTGTATACTTGGCAGAGAGAACATTTTGTAAACACATAGGCTTCCTCCGACAGAGAATGAAGCTTGAAAGGTTGTCTTTGCTTGTTTTTCTTGCATTTCTTTGATTTTCTTCTTATGTCAATGCTTTCTTCTACGATCTCAGCTTGAACCTAGCGACCCCCTAGGTGAACCCAAGAAGATCCCATCTTGAACCTTCAATGAAACCCAACACCTTACTGCCCTTAGCGACCACCTACCTAACAGGACTTACCACAATGCTCTTCAGAACCTAAGTGAACTTTCAGGCACCAACCTCCAATGAACTTCTGACAATCGCTTTAGTAGGAAAACAGAAATAGCAAAATACATAGACAAGAGAATAGAAAATTTTCATGGATAAACATGCGAAATCTGATTTGTAATATATGAGCCAAAACGGCATGGTTTTACAAACTTGAATTTGAGCACAGGATGCTCTCTCTCAAAACATTACACACAGACTAATAGACTGAAATTAAATGCTTCTGCCACTTTAGGTTCGTGTTGGCTGAGCCAGAATCACGCAGGCTTATCAAAGCAACTTAAAAGAAAGACTCAAAGCTCAAAGAGAGGGATCTTAGAAGACTCTGACTAACTAAAAACTGATACCCCTTGCTATGAACCTCCCTTCTCCTTATATACAAGTTTTTGGAGAAAGGAATCATTTTTTGAAAAGACATTCGACTTATTCCCGTAAGAATCAAATCTACTTTCTAGATTTATTGTATACTTGGCGGAGAGAACATGCAAGAGCCATCCAACCAAAATTCTAATCATCTTTCCACGTATTTGGAAGTACCATGGAAATGCGGGTCAAACCACGCCAAAATCTAGAGAAGTGCTCTGGGTTTCCAAGATTCCTTGTGACAGATAAACGACAAGATTTTGTACAAAGTGGAGTTCGTAACGTGAACCCACGAAAATCGACTGACACCATTTTTGGACAGTAAGACATGATAGACTTATTAGTCATTTTCAATGTGAGTATGAAATTTTTCTTCATATCTCAATGTGTCCCACATCTTCGTATAGCGTTTGTGTACTATGATTGCTTGTCCATTCATCATTTGGATGGAAGTTCTGGTTTTATTGACCCATTGGTGGTGATTTAAAATAAAATTACATAAGATTTCTCCATCATTAAGTCCATATTGGTAGAGGTTTTGTACTCTGTGAAGTGGGAGAGTACTCATGGAACATATCAGTTATGGATCAACTGCTCTTTTGTTAACTCCAAATGCTTCCCACCATTCGGCTAGGAGGTCTTCCTGATGTGGCAGTGTTTACATTTCCAAACTTGATCAAGGTTAGGTCATTTTCCTTTTGTAGGAAATCCCACCATAAGTTTTTGTAGCAAGAATAATCATAATCATTGTCAGGAAAATAGATGCTAGGATTTCTTTCAGGCCAATGTAGTAACAACCTTGGTCAGTGCAAACAATAGTATTGTTGATATGGTCCTCTATTATTGTGGATTTCCCAAATAAGATCAATATCATGGAAGATATTGCTTAAAGCATCATGAGCTTCATATGCCTTTTGAGTTGCTCTGGTGATGACGTAGAGTAGACCATTTGATGTTGGTCTTGCTCGAACCTCAGGGACCATTCTTTGTGGGCAATGTAAACTTGTTGAATTTATGATCTGAGTGCTTCTTAATTCCCAATGTGGCCTCCATTCTTCTTTGTATTGTTCCCAACTGAGAAGATCAGGGATAGACGTTAAGACTTCTGAGCCATTTTTCCAACGAACAAAGATGATCATTGAATGAGATTTCAAATGTTCTCGACTTAGGAAATATGGAATACTATTAGATGTACCTTTGATATGTTCTATATCAAAATCAAAATTATTGAATAAAGCCTACCATCGATCAAACTTGGCATCACTGGCCTTTTTAACTTTTTCGTTCAAAACTTTTTTTATCACTGCAGATCTGTTCTTAACAAAAAAAAATTATTGATAAGAAAAATTTCAAACTTGTGTATTGCATTCAAGGCAACTTTTATTTCTTTGTCTAATGCAGAATAGTTTTTCTCACTAGGTTTCTAGAGACCATAGGCAAATTGAACTATTTATTATGTTTGTATGCCATTATGAATTTTGATTTGTTTGAGTATAGCTCCCCATCCAAGATTTCTAGCATCCGTTTCAACAATTTTGTAAAGATCATCGTCAGATATATGAAGAAGTGGCAATGTTTTTTCTTTTTCCTTGATTTTCTTGACTACTTGGGTATGTGCGTCTATCCAAGGATTTGCTTATTTCTTCAACCTATCATTCAACAACTTTCTATCTTGTGCACAGTCTTTATAAAAATGGCTTATATAATCGAGACTTCCAAAGAATCTTTGGAGTTGTAATTTGTCCATAATTTTGTTTGGGAATTTATCTGCAAATTAAACAGCATGGTTCTGGAGGACCAATTCACCATTATTTATGATGTGCCCAAGATACTTTATCTTTGTTTTGAATAGTTCTAGTTTCTTTCTTGAAAATACTAATCCAACCTTTTGGATAATTTGCAATAACTTTTTGAGATGTTTGAAGTGTTGTTCAACAAAGGAAGAAAATACTAGGATGTCATCAATATAAACAATCAACCAATCAAAGTATTGTTTTGGGGCATCATCCATGATTCTCTAAAATTTGGAAGGGGCATTTTTCAATCCAAAGGGCATGACATACCATTCATATTGTCCTGCGGGAACACTGAAGGCAGTTTTGAACTTATCTTCTTCTTTTATGGCCACTTGCCAAAAACCTGATTTTAGATCAAACTTAGAGAAGATCTTTGCTCCAACAATTCTGGTCACCAAACTAGACTTGTTAGGGATAGGGTATGTGTCATCATCCAATACCATATTCAAAGGTTTGTATTTAATGACCAATCTAGGGATTCCTCTTACTTGTTCAGAATGTTTATTTGCATACAATATGTAACAATTCCATGGACTAATAAATTCTTTGATAAGTCCTTTGTGGAGTAGACCTTGTATTTCATCAAAGCAAAGCTTTTGGTATTCTGCATTCATAGGGATAGCTCTTCTTTTGCAGGATGTTCCTTCATATGAATATTTGTAAGGAAGTTCTACTTCATGCTTTTTATGGCGTCAAAATGCAATGGGATTTTCAGAGCATACCTTTGCTTCAAATTCTTTCTGGAGTTCTAAAATCTGTTGTTGTATATGGCTCTGGGCAATTTGATCTTTAATTCTTAGCTCAGTCCTTTTTCCCTTCAATTCTTCTATTTTTAGTACTTTTTTCTGGACTGTGTGGATATGAGATGATATCCTGGGTATAGACACAAAAGGGATTTGGATAGAGATCTTTGAAGTTTTGGTTGGGGAGGGAATACTGATGAAATAACCAGGAGATTTATTGGGTAGTCTGGTGGAACCATGTGGCTCAACAACAGCAAAGAAGGGAGTGCCAAGAATGCAGGCAACTGGGATTTCTGTTAACAGGAATTTTAAGGATAGACAATAATGTTGGAAACATAAATTTGCTTCAGGTATTTCATAGAGTAGTTGAGTAGCCTGGTTTCCCAAACCAATAGAACTTTGTTGGGTCTTATGCCAAAATTGGACAGGAATGATTTCTTTGTTTAGAAGATTTAGATTAAAACCAGTATCTAGTAAGGTTTTGAGCCGAAACCTTTTTCCCTTGATCATGATATCCAGAAGGACATGGAATTTTTGGTGTTCAATGGACAAGATTTGTTGCTTATCTTCTTTTATTGTGGATTTTTAATGTATGTTTTTAGCTTGCTAATTTATTTGCCCAGATCAGAGATGGATATAGTTTGGACAGGGAAGGAAACAAGTGGGGTGAGGATAGGTCATATGAGAAAAGGGGAAAGGATTTTTCTTGCTAACTGGTTTCTGGAGAATGTGGCATGAAATTCTTGTTGTGCTCTCCACTCGTAAAAGGAAATCCAGACGTCCTTTTCTTTCATATAATTTTTCCATGCTATTGACAAAGCTATTTTTTCTTTGTCTGGTGTAGATTTTGAGAATTTCTCAGCATTAGKATGAGTAAAGAGATCCCAATTTAGCATGAGTTTTATMCAATCTTCTTTTACATKYTTTTTCTTRCACCCTCTCATTAGGGTAAGGAATTTTCTTATTTMTRGTATTGYYGGTMTTTTTAAATCCTMTRGAATAGAATYAGTAAGATGGAAAGRRGAAWTKTATAGGTYRRGAGAAGGAGAGGTTATCATTAGCATGTGATTGTCATGGGGAAAAGGAATTTCTGAACATTGAGGGTGTGGACAAGGATCTTTTGTCGTAGAGCTGGGAGGAGGAAAGTTTGTTCTTAGATTATGGAATTGGTGTTCAAATTGGATTTGGTTGTCTTCTGTGGTTGTGGATAGGCTTGAAAGAGTTACCAATTTGTGACAATCTAAGCATTGGATAGAGTGGGGGACTCGTCCCAGTGAGGAAGCTAGAGGTTGGAGAGAGGGATGTAAGCACAAAGTCGTAGATGGTCGAGAAGGTGTAGAAATTCCACCATGCTTAGTATGCAAGCTCTGTTTTGAAGGAGGGAAAGAGATCACAGCCGAAGAAGGTGATTCTTGTATGTGTGCAGAGGTGATGGTATGTTGGATGGAGTTTTGAGGAATGTCTATAACCCAGTGAGAGGGAAAAGAGAGGTTTTCCCATTTGATGAGTTGATGTTCCATTTTTTGGTTGACAGGGTTAGTAAGGATGAGTGTACTGGATTGAGAATTTTGGTTGGGTGTATGTAACATAGCAGGGTATAAAGTGTTGGTATGTTGGAAGCAACCACGAGTGTGGATAGAAATATTAGTGCAAGTATTACGCATGTCAAAGCCAGTAGTGCGGATTTGGAGTTTAAGAATATTCTCAAGGTTTTCACAAAATTATAGACTGAGAAATTTGGATAACAATCAAAGTATACAGGTCCATTTGATAAGGATGCGACAATGCCACCAATGAGAGAGTCGGTAAATTTGTTGTGAGTCATGTCTCGGACGGTGTAGAGGGCATAGGCATCTATTCCCTTATGTATTAAGGCATTGATGCCTACTCAGATACAACCAAAATGAATATAGTTTTTTTTATGTTTCTTTGCTTCAGCTTGGATTTCTTTAACATTGAGTGAGGAAATGGTTTGACTTACATCATTGTTTTGTTGGATACGGTTGATTGATTCTTTGACAAAAGCTCTGGTAATGGCACGAAGATGAAAAATGCTCAAATCACTATATACTTGGTTGGGAGAGATATCGGGTAATCTCCATACGGCTTGAGGTTGTGACTCAACTACTTCTATATTGGCCTGGTTTAAACATTCAACTTTATTATCGGATAACATGGAGCTAAGGCTACTTTCAGAAATACCGCATTCAACATCCCTTACTTCTTTAAAAGACATAGAGCAATCCATAACTTTAAAGATAGTAATAACTATCACTGCACAGAAAAGCAGGGCATTTAATTCTAGTTCTCTGAGAGAATTTTGAATAGGCTCCTGGCTGACTACTCAGGCAATGACTAGCTAGAACTAAGAGAGTCACAAAAGTGGAAACCTTGTATTTCAAAGGCCCGAGATTTTTTATACGGTTCTCGCAGATATATATACTAATGAAACATATAATAAAGAGATAAGTCTGTTATCATACCCGGGTCAAAATGAGGCTTGGCTCTGATACCATTTTGTAAACACGGAGGCTTCCTCCGACAGAGACTGAAGCTTGAAAGGTTGTCTTAGCTTGTTTTGCTTGCTTGTCTTTGCTTTTCTGCTTCTATCGATGCTTTCTTCTGCGATCTCAACTTGAACCTAGCGACCCCTTAGGTGAACCCAAGAAGATCCCAATAATAAATATTGTATGAATTATGCAGAAAGTGGCATTTAATTTACTGATAAAAATTGACAAAATATTTAGTTACAAACGTAGAGAAAATAATGAGAACATGTTTGCAAATAATATTTATAATATTTATTGTTGAAACAAAGTTATACAATAAATCATGGTTACTTAGTGAAGAAGAGTTTTCCATTAATTGAATAAGGAATACATAAACAAAGAGAAGATGACAAAATCCACAATGCTCTTCGTCTCTAAGGACCCAACAATGCCCTTTATGGAATGGTGAGTTCTTTGTCTTTCTTTGCGTAACTACAATTTCCAAAATAAGTTATGGCTGATGCGGAGTTGTTTCATAAAATATGGTTAAATAATTGTGAAATAGAGAATCCTTATTCCCTAATTCAACAAGAATGGCCGGAACATATTTCTCATGTATATAATTTGAACTTTAACTTATCATATTATCTTTTAAAGTGTGTGGCCTATTAAAAGCTCCTTTGCATTGTTTCTCATTATTGGAATCATCTTGTTATAAACCATTTTATGTATATTCTAAGAATGACTGGAAGCATATACTTCATTATTCTCAGTTGTTCTAATGATCTGCCAATTGCCTCATTCTTCATCTTTAGTAGTACTTCCTTTAACCTTCCTATATTTATGTAAATTAACCAATAATTTTCTCAATGTATAACAGTTCAAATGGATGTAAAATGTTAAGAGCTCGATGAAGAATAGTCTCAATCCGGACACAAGCTCCTTCATTGCAATCTACCATATGTGATTCTCATGACGTTGTTGTTCCGTCAATTTTACAACATTCTCATGACGTAGGTGTTAATTATAGGGTTTAGGTTGATGACCAAAAGACAATATATATATATATTAGGACATATGACTTATGATGATCACAAATAAACAATAGTTTGGACTTSAATAAAATGCAGTCAACTTTGGCATAATGATTATAAATAAAGATAAATTGAGTTGGTGGATTAATGAGGTTGACGATAATAGCAAAGGTTGATTTTAACTGAGGATTGCTTTAAGGTAAGTGGAATGGAATCCAAATGGAAAGGATTATCGAAATTTTGAAAAACATTGAGGGACATTTTGAGCTACAAAACTAAGTTCAATCAATGGGGAGCGTAGTTGTTGAACCTGGATAGATGTCTTGTCTTGCTAAAATCAATGCTATATGTGCTTCTTCTCTTTTAGTTTTTAGCTCTCTTATCCCCTATGGGTGTGAGGCTCTCCATGGCTCAAGTGCTCTAGAAATTTCTTTGGCAAGAAGGGACGTCCAACCAAAAAATGTTCATTTAATAAATTGGGAAGTAGTGCATTCCCTTAAGGTACATGGAGTGTTGGGAGTAAAAGATCCAACAATGATAAATATAACCTTAGGTGCAAAATTGTTGTGGAGGCTAGTTTCAGGTAATTATGATTCATGGAAAAATGACATCCACAAAAATTAACTTGAAGTGTCATGAACTCAATGTCTAGATCAGATCTCGGTGGTTCAAGGAGGCTCTCAAGTTTGGAAGATTATGTGTAATGTTCCCTGTTACCAACACTAACAAAATGCTCTGATTCCAAACTATCATGTACCTAGCCCACTGTTGGGCACCACACTCTGATACCAATATGTAACATACCCAGCCTCATGTTGAGAAATGCCACTCCAAAAATATAGTGTGTAGATTCTACACTATAACTTTGATCTGTGCCAAAACATGTGAGGCAACGCGCACGATCCCATTATGGATCTCACCACACAAACTTTTCATCTTCAGGCACTAGATATAACAACACAATTAACATATAATACAACTATGCGCACAATCATTCAGTGCACACAAGTATTACTGCATGTGTAACCACTCTGAACACATGATTACTACTGCGCACGCAGCCATTCTGGCATCACACGCAAATTATGTTCTCCTTGTGTGCGTGAACTGCTTCCCTGCATGCATAAGCAAATCCAACCTCTTGTGCACATGGAGTATCTCCCTATGCACGTGATCATTCTAACCTCRCCTCAGAGACTCATGACCATTATTATAAGATTAACTAATAGGAAACTCAATAACAATTGTCATACTCCACATGTACGACTACAAATACAGAATATCAACACCACACTTACATGTGCAAGCATCACTATARAGAATAAAAACAATTACTTATATGCAACATCATATATGACGTAAACCCATATCAAACATAGATAATTAAGCACATAGAAAATGAGACAAGMAAATAAAGAACATTTATCACCAACTGCACACAGAACTCAGACATTCCTCCTAGCCATAGACTTTGTTTCTCATATACTTTCAGCAATAGGTCACCCCCGAGCTAGGGCTTAAAATTCACTAGGGAAAAAGGATTCCTAATGCTAGGCTAAGGTCTAATAATCAACATAATTGTTCATTCCAAGGTGATTGTTGGAACTAGCCTACAATCTCTCATTCCCCACATTCTTGTCCCACCGCAAGAATTGTGCCCCTTCTCTACTCAACAGTCCCCCGGATGCCCCACTTCCCTTCTAGGGCTTCATTAACAAGTCATACAGGAAGTCTCAGAGTCCTGTAACTAATGCCCAATGCACCAGGGAACAATTCCTAGCAAATCTCTCACTTGGAGATAACGCTCACAGGCCTGACAACCTGCCTCTTTGACAACAAATATCTCACCTGGAGAGAATGTTCATGAGCCTGATAACCCTCATCTTTGACAATAAATCTATCACATGGAGAGAATTCTCATGGGCCTAACAACCTGCCTCTTCATCAACAAATCTCTCACCTGGAGAGAATGTTCACATTCTTGACAACCCACCTCTTCGACAACAAATATCTCACATGGAGAGAATTCTCACGAGACTAAAAACCCACCTCTTCGACCATAAATTGGTTTTTCCCAAGAACATGTTTATAAAATGGTAGGTAGTTCTAGATCCCCCCAAAGGAGTGTCAGTATGAATGATCAAGGAATGAGATGAATGATTTTTTTCTCGAAATACACTAAGGCCAACAATATATATTGCATGCCTTAAACTAGACACTTATCACCTTCATAATTAGCTTTAGCCACATGATGACTTGTTCCCAACCCTCAAGAACTCGAGATAAATAAATATCCATAATTATGCTTTTCAAAAACATTAATAAAATATCCCTCTGGACTTAAGTCCCCCCTTTTCCCATTTTGGTGGAGTTTATCCCCCTGCCTCTTTCCATTTGAGAAGTTTGTGCATAGCAATGTGATTTTATTAATAATTTGAGTGTGATTACATTTTACAAGGATAGGCACACTGAATTTTTTGCATCTCGGTTCGCCATCCCAATAACCACACACACGGGCTCTCTGTCCTCATATATATATATATATATATATATATATATATATATATATATATATATATATATATATATATATATATATATATATATATATATATATATATATATATATATATATATATATATATATATANTATGGAATATGTGCACCCTTCTCTTGATGTGCAACCACCCACACTTACCTAGGTGTGCGCAACACTATGAAATGTGTGCACTCTTTCTTTGATAACAATCCTCATGCACTACTCAGGTGCGCGCAAAACCAAAACTTCGTGTCTGCCAATGGCTCACCAACATATATGTGCATTTACATTTACAATTGGTACCAAGGGCTTACCAACCTATATGTACAATTACAAATGGGGTTTGGATTAGGGGCATTACATTCTCTTCCCCCTTATTTATGCATTGTCCTTAGTGCATTATATACATATGTACATACAAAATTTCAAAAGTCTCCAAAACGATATGGGTACTCTGTCTACATAGCATTCTCGTGCTCCAAGTTCCATCCTTGGGACCATGCTAGGTCCATTGGACCTTTACTAGATCCATGACTCGATTCCAAAGGTGTTTGATTTTCCCATCCAATATGCAAACCGATTGCACTTGAAAATTGTCTTTTGGCTCCACCTGAATCACATTCCAATCAACAATATGATTAGCATCAGGTACATACTTTTTGAGCAAAGATACATGAAAAACATTATGATTACACAAGGATGCAATATATGCAGTAAGACCAATCCTCTCTAGGATTTCAAATGGCCCATAGTAGCATGCTGCAAACTTAGAAAAATTTCCCAACTTCAGGGAAATGCATCTTAATTTTACTTTCAAAAACACATGGTCACCCACTTTAAAATCTTTGTGGGTTCTAGCTTTATCTGTGCAGTTTTTCTTCCTATCTTGGGCAGCCTTTAAATTATGCCTTATCTTCACCATTTGCTCTTCCATTTCCTTAAGTAAATCTAGCCCAACCACTACGCAATCTACTAGGTTGTCCCAACTCACTGATGTATTGCACTTTCTAGCATGAAGTGCCTCAAATGGGATCGTATTTAGAGATGTTTGATACCCATTGTTATAAAGAAACTCAACCAAAGGTAAATATTTTTCCCACTATGTCGGTTTGTCCATCACATACATCCTTAGCATATATTCAATCACCTGATTTACCCTCTATATTTATCCATCTATCTTAGGGTGATATAATGTGCTAAAGTTCATATTTCTCCCAAATCCTTTGAATATCCCTTTCCAAAAGTTTAATGTGAACTTGGGATCTATGTTAGACACAATTTTCATAGGTACACCATGCAGCTTAGCAATTTCTTGCATGTATAATTCAGCAATGTTGGTTTCCTTGTGCACTAACTTCATTGGAATAAAATGGAATACTTTAGTAAGCTTTTCCACCACTACCATAATAGAATCATGTTGCTTAGCAGTCCTAGGCAACTTAGTAATGAAATCCATGGTTACAACTTTCAACTTCCACTCAAGAATGGGAAAAGGTTGTAGCAAACTAGCTGGATGTCTGTGCTCAGCCTTGACTTTTTAACATTCAAGGAATCTAGCAATAAAATTAGCAACCTCCTTTTTCATGCCTAACCAATAGTATTGCTTTGTTACAGCTGCAATTGTCTTCTATTAGCCTAGGTGTCCAACATAAGGAATTTTATGCATCTTTGACAATAACATATTTCTCAACTCTTGAACATTTGGCACATAAACTTTGCGCATATACATGAAGATTCCATCCTCTTTTAGCTCATAACATTCTAATTCATTTTGTGACATACCTTGTTGTAAATTTGTCTTTATGTCCACATAGCATTGATCTAATTTGGAAACGTCTAAAATTCGGTCACACAAATCTGATTTGTGCATATTAATGGATGTAGCATGCATCTTATACACCCCCTACTGAGTGCATTAACCACCTTGTCCTCTTTTCCTCTGATATGCTTTATGTTAAAGTCATAATCACTGAGGAATTCCTACCACATGCTTTGTCTGGCATTTAAACTTGGTTGTCCAGACAAATATTTTAGACCACTATGATATGTCCTCAACTCGAATCTTTTTCCCATGAGGTAGTGCCTCCACATATTCAAGGCCTGCACTATGGCTTCTAATTCCAAATCAAGAGTACCATAATGCCTTTCATGCTCTTTTAATTTCCTTGATTTGTAGCATACTACATGCCCATTATGACTAAAGACTCCATTGAGCCCTTCTTTTCAAGCTTTTGTACATACAATGAAGTCTTCATTTGAAGCATCAATTCTCAAAATTGATGCACTTGTCAACAAGCTTTTCAAAGTTTTGGAAACTCCTTTCACAATCAAAATTCCATTCAAATTGTACACCTTTCTTTTGCCAGGATGTAATTGTAGATTTTAACCTTGTACAATTATTTATTGCAAATAGATTTTCAATAAAAGAATAGAAAAGATACAATGGCAAATACACACATTATACAGAGATTTTCCCCTGGAAACCCAAACCGGGAAAAACATCATATTATATATTCATTCACCTCATACATTATTTAGAATACAATATACACATAGGATCCTGTAGCATCCAAAACCCTAATACAATAAACCAGATTAGTCAAAAACCCTAATTCCTTAACCAGAAATAGAAAACCATCGACGAAAACCATGTGCAAAAAAACCAACCAAAAATGGACGCAAAAAACCACCAAAATATTTTTTGGGGGCGTTGCCCCCTAACCCCCGCACAGCGAGGATCCCACCACCCTACAACCCCCCTATGACCCCCTGGGAAATGGGGCACTATGCCCCCCCTACTGATCCATGTGGATATCGGTGGACACCCACCTTTTCCAGCTGACTCAAAACAACTTTCTAGCAATCTTTCTACTTTACTATTTTTAGCATTTTTTTGAGTCCTGAACTTTCGGAGTTGTTTTGAGGCCCTAAACGATGTTTTTTTGGGTATGTTGCAATCAAAAATTTTCATCATGAAATTTTTGGCAACTATTGTAGTCCTCAGATAGGTCTCTCCAACGGGTTATCATACGCCTAAAATGGAGATCGTATGCAAAAGTTACGACCCCAAGAAGTTGATATACTGACTTACCCAAACAAGGCCCACGTGACTTTTGGCGCTTCATCTCCTAGGGTTAGGTTTTTGGATCTCTAGGGTTTTTGAAACTCCTATTTATTGTAAAAAGGCCTTCAGAGCCTCATTGTAATTATCTTCTTGCGAATGAGTGCAGCCGTCACATCTCTCCTCGGAGATAAGCCGCCACCATTCCAGCAAGCTTGTTTTCTGCTGCATTTTACAGTTTCAACTTATTTCCTTATTGAATAGAAAACCAGTTTTATTGTATCTTTGTTATTCTGTGTTAAGCATCTGTTAATAATATGTAGTCATTTCATTCTTCTCATAAAATCTGGATCACCTACGCATCCAACGCAATGTAGACACTAGTTATAACCAAGCAAAGAGTATAACACACACCCAACATTCTCCCACTTGTTGTTTTCTTTGCATATAGGGGGTTACAAGGTTACATAGTCAAAAATCTAGGGCAGCAATTCCCATAGATCCTCTAGACCAAGAGAACTTCTCAATGCTCATAGATTTTATTAATGAATCTGCAACATTCTTCAAATTTTCCACCTTCATCAACAACATCTTCTTTTCCTCAACCATGTCTCTCACAAAGTGATATTGAACATCAATATGCTTTGTCTTTGAATGAGAAGTTGGGTTCTTCACCCAAAAAAAATCACTTTGAATATCACAATCTATCCTTGCATCTTGTTGTACCAACCCAATATATAAACACAATCTTTGTAAACATATTGTTTGCTTGCTTGCATGAGTGGTTTCCATGTATTCAACTTCTGTAGTTGAAAGTGCCACTACAGACTGCCTTTTGCTCATCCAATTGATTGCTCCTCCAAAGAGTTTAAACATATACCTGCTTGTAGATACTATATGATTCAGATCTCTAGCCCAACCTGCATCCACAAAGCCATTTATATCCAACACTCTTTCCAAACCTGGTCTTCCTTGGTAGCACAATCCATAACTAGTAGTGCCATGCAAATACCTAAAAACTCTCTTTACTGTTGTCCAGTGATCCTTCCCTGGTTTTGACATATACCTACTCAAAACTCCCACTGCATGTGCAATGTCTGGTCCAGTACATACCATTTCATACATAAAACTTCCAACCACACTCGCATATGGAACACGAGACATGTCCTCCTCCTCTTCTTATGTCTTGGGACATTGATCCGTAGATAACTTTACACCTACAGGAATAGGGACTCTGACCGGTTTACATTCCTACATATTAAAACCATGCAATATGGTTTTAACATATCTTCTCTGATTTAACCATAGTTTTGTATTTTCCTGATCTCTTTTAATTTTGATGCCCAAAATGAAATTTGTAGCACCAAGATCCTTCATGTCAAATATAGAGGACAACTAAGTTTTCACATCCTAGATAATCTCCTAGTTGTTTCCTATTAGAAACATGCCATCCACATACAAGACCAAATAAATCAAATGATCACCAATTCATTTGAAATACACACAGTGATCCTCTTTGCTTCTTTTGAAGCCAAGTACCTGTTATCCTCGCTTTCTAGGGATAACTGGGAGATCATGTCTCGAGGCCCACAGGTCCTAGACATGGAGTATTGACAGCAGGATTGACCTGAGCATGGCCCTGGAGGGCCCATCCTTCTTCTTCTTCATCAGATTTGTCCTGTCAGCAGCAGCAACATCCATTACCATCAGCTTGGACTTGCATCAGAGAAGACTCTTGCTCCATGAGGTAATTGGTCCAGGTATCATGGTATGTGTCATGTTTGATCATTATAACTTTCAGATATATGCATCAGGTTCCTTACATTTCTGACAATTTCTTGGATCTTACACTAACCCACTTGACCATTGTTGGGGGGATTAATGGGGTGCCCTAGCAAGCTCATGCCCATAGGTTTTGGTTAGCCACCAGGGGGGATTTTAAGAGCCATCGTCTGCTCCCACCATATTATCATTTTACATCTTATCTCCCATACATCCATCCCATTCCCCTAGTACGGGCATTAGGATGACCTATTTGATGGGTTACACTTTGTCCTGTGGGAAGAAGGGGCTAAAGGCCCAGGAGGTAAAAGCAACTGGTAAAAGATAAAATCCATAGGAAATAAAACCTAGAGATGCCTCGCCCAGGGATCCCCGAGAAGGCAATAAAAGGCCTCTCAATAAGAAACAAAAGGGACCCAAAGAAAAATAATAAAACAAGACCTAACCAAGAGGATGGGAGGTCTCATCACGACCCGGCCCATTATGTTCATAGGTATCTAGCAGTATGACATTGCCATTATCTGGTCACCACGCCAGGGAAATGACCCTTGGTTTCATGGCCAAGGGAAAGGGGGTCTCATCACGAGCCAGCCTTATCATTTCTATGAAAATACTCATGGGTAACACTGTCAGCTCTGGTCACCACGCCAAGGCAGTGTCCTCTGGTCAGACCTTGAAGCAAAAAAGGAAGAAAAAGTGATTAATAAAAGAAAGAACAAAGGCAATAAAGGGCTTGGAAAGAACTGCATCCATGATAGGTACAACTCGCCTCTTACAAAGGCACCCACGGATAATACCTGCCCCTAGTCTTCACTATGTCTAGAAATCCTTAGACCATACCACCTCATGTTACATGGCTTGAATGATGTCCTTTGGAAACTTTCCTCTTCTTATGGATGCTGGGCCCAACAAGGCACTTTGTCTTTTCTTCG
>JASDQU010107287.1:150038-163070 GCA_032191745.1 Picea mariana | reverse complement strand
GAAAAGTCCCAGACCCAGGCACCTAGACGTCATTCAAAGGGCCATTCCAGAAAGGGAACCAAATCTACAAGCCGAAGAATGAAAATGAAGTCCCAAATACTCTGGCCCCTACAAACGTCGTTGATGAAAATCCTTGGTGCTTGGAATGCAGTGAAGCACATTGGGAAAATGAGTGTCCTTATAACGCCAGCTAGCAACAAGTCAACAATCTGGACTGTTTTTCAAGTTTCCCTGAAATAAATATAACTGATATAGAACATCAGCAGGCCTTGAAAGAAGCAGCCAGAGCAGCAAGACTAGCAATAATTAACAACTTGGACCAGGAGTCATGAGAAAAGCTTAAAAAGCAAGAAGTATGAGTATACCATAGAAAGAATCCAAAGCAACTTGCCACTGATCAGCCAAAATCTCCTGAGGTTCTTCCTCCCAAGACATCCAAAGCTGATAAAATTACCCTTGATTTTGATTTTGAAGGAGCTTTGTCGAAGATGCATGTGAACGTTCCCTTAAAAGAAGCAATTAAGATCCCTTCTATTAAAGAACGCTTTAATACCTTCTTTTCGGGAACAGCTAAGCCTATGGACCCCCCAATTATGCTACAAGTTGACCACTTCAGGATCCAGTATGGTGAAAATCCACCTTTCTTCATGACTCTTACGATGAACAATAAGTACCTTAACAATTGCATGCTGGATACAGGTGCTGGTGAAAATATGATGTCTCTATCATGCAGCAAATGGGCCTGAAAGTAACCAGGCCTTATAGAAATGTGTGTGGATTTGAATCCAAAGAAATACCCACACATGGTGTAGTTGAAATGTCGAAGTGCAATTGAAAGAATTCCCCAAGAAGACCGTCCACATAGATATTATAGTGGTTGATGTCCCAGACGTGTGGGGAATGTTGTTGTCTAGGAAGTTTGGTGCAATGATAGGCGGGTCCCTTGAAATGGATCTCACCTTTTTGCGGTTACCTTTGAAAGATGGAACAACTGGACGTTTACTCAATGTGCCGATAACTATAAACCACGTACAAGATGTCGTTCCTTCCGTAAATGAAGCGTAGAAAGATGTAATACAAACTCTTCAAGAATATTCTCCAGTAGACATGTCATTTGCTACAGAAGAAGATTTTGACCAGATTGAGTGGCCCAAGAAAGAGGAATACCAGCAAGTCCTAGATCAGTTTCAGAACAAAGAGGTAGGGACGGTGAAGATACTAAAAAGAAAAAAGGATGAAGAGGACGTGAAAATCCATCCATCCCAACAAGAAGTTTTTACACCAGAAGCCTACCCACCTCCCTCAGTACAGTACACCAGGGTTGTTCAAGGAACAACCAAACACAAGATCCGAAAATACAAGGAGGGAGAGTTGGTATGGATGTGGGATACTCAGAAAGGAGAGCCAACTAATGTAAAAGGAAGTACACAATCATGGCTCGGACCTTTCAAGGTCGGGATGGAATCGGTTGATAACTCGTACTATTTGTCCACCTTGGAAGGAAGAAGGCGCCCATTACCCATTAGCGGGCGCTTCCTCAAACCCCACCAAGGTGGTGGGACATGACTGTACAGGTAAGTATGATTAGGTAGGCATTTTTCGTGTATTATACCATCTGCATTTCATGTTTGTTTCCTCATATGCATATTGTTTTCTTTATTTCATATAGACATGTTATATTTTGTGGGGTGGCAATACCACCCCACCTTTGTTGCCGATGCCCCTTTTTGAGTGTGAGTAGGTCTGCAGGTTTATGCCAGAGATGTTGAGGTTCTCATGCACTCTACGGTGAGCACATGTCCCCGAGTTAGAGCCAGATGTTATCCCCGCTTTCTAGGGATAACTAGGAGATCATGTCTCGAGGCCCACGGGTCCTAGACATGGAGTACCGAGAGTGGGATTGACCTGAGCATGGCCCTGGAGGGCCCATCCTTCTTCTTCTTCATCAGATTTGTCCTGTCAGCAGTAGCAGCATCCATCACCATCGGCTTGGACTTGCATTAGAGAAGACAATTGCTCCATGAGGTAATTGGTCCAGGTATCATGGTATGTGTCATGTTTGATCATTATAACTTTCAGATATATGCATCAGGTTCCTTACATTTCTAACAACTGCTTGGATCTTACACTAACCCACTTGACCATTGTTGGGGGGATTAACAGGGTTCCCTAGCAAGCTCGTGCCCATAGGTTTTGGTTAGCCACCAGAGGGGATTTGAAGATCCATCATCCGCTCCCACCATATTATCATTTTACATCTTATCTCCCATACATCCATCCCATTCCCCTAGTCCGAGCATTAGGATGACCTATTTGATGGGTTACACTTTGTCCTATGGGAAGAAGGGGCTAAAGGCCAAGGAGGTAAAAGCAGCTGGTAAAAGATAAAATCCATAGGAAATAAAACCTAGGGATGCCTCACCCAACAATCCCCGAGAGGGCAATAAAAGGCCTCTCGATAAGAAACAAAAGGGACCCAAAGAAAAATAATAAAACAAGACCTAACCAAGAGGATGGGAGGTCTCATCACGAGCCGGCCCATTATGTTCATAGGTATCTAGTAGTATGACAATTCCATTATCTGGTCACCACGCCAGGGAAATGACCCTTGGTTGCATGGCCAAGGGAAAGGGGGTCTCATCACGAGCCAGCCTTATCATTTCTGTGAAAATACTCATGTGTAACACTGTTAGCTCTGGTCACCACGCCAAGGCAGTGTCCTCTGGTCAAACCTTGAAGAAAAAAAGGAAGAAAAAGTAATAAATAAGAGAAAGAACAAAGGCAATAAAGGGCTTGGAAAGAACTGCATCCATGACAGGTACAACTCGCCTCTTACAAAGGCACCCACAGACAATACCTGCCCCTGGTCTTCACTATGTCTGGACATCCTTAGACCATACCACCTCATGTTACATGGCTTGAATGATGTCCTTTGGAAACTTTCCTCTTCTTATGGATGTTGGCCCGACAGGGAACTTTGTCTTTTCTTCGGCTTTGTATAGTAGGTCAGTGTAATGACTTTCAGCTATTAGATGATATGTTAGGGGTCTCATGCATGCATTTGATAAAATTAATGATGAAATATGATTGTCATTGCTATGATCCCGGGGACTAATGAGCCCATGGAGGGAGAACTTTTTGATGTGCAGGACCATGCCCAATGGACAGGTACCAGTGAACCGGTACACATGGGGAGATGATTAGCTCGGACCTCCATGGGGCTGAAGAGCCCATCAGATGGTTGTTTGGATCCCATCAGTGGCAGAGAGAGGACAGTGTTATGATGAGCCTTTGCACATGAAGAAAAGAAGGACATTCCACCTAGGACACTTTGGCTGAGCCCAGCATAGGGGGGATGACCCACTTCAGATGGAACGTTTTCCTCTTGATGGACAGGACGTCACCCAGGAGATTCAGATGTCATCTTGAGCGTGTGGCAGTTTGATGGGATTACTGGCACGTGTGGCAGCTTAGAGGAGCCCTAAAAGGGCTAACGCCTGACTTCTAGATGCTGGACATGCCCAAAAAGGGCCAATGTCTCCCTCAAAAGGGCTTGACGTCCCACCTTTTGCTCATTTTATGTCTTTTACTTAGCAGTTAATGTAAAAACGGTATAATTTTTGGTAGTCAGCCTTGTTGGCTGTTTTAATGACCTAATTTGTAAATTAAAGGTCATGGAATGATATATATTGAGGATGTTTTTCCCTCATTTGGACATAACACAACTCACTCTCTTGTGAGATCTGATTTCTTGCACCCTACTAGGGTAAATTTGGTGTTTAAGTGAGGTGCACTTGTTCTTGGAGGATTTTTCTTGGCATTCATGGCATTTCTCTCAAGGAAGGTTTACAACTAGGGTTTGACTATGCTTTCTTCATGACATGTAAGTGAATTTTCATGAAAAACTTCTTAATTGAATGGTTGTAGGTATAATTTCTTACATTTGCTTATTGTATTGCTGATTTAAAACCCTAGGTAACAAGCACACAAGTAGGTCATTGTTACATGTCCCCTTGTTGAGAAATAGTTTTTAGCCATTGAAGAAAGAAGATAGAGCCTAGTCGATGCTACACTTGTCTTCCTTTTTCTGAGCTAGCGTTGAGGTTATAGGTTGAAAAGAGGAGACGTCTTAGGCCTAGTTTGACTACACCTAGGGTTTCACCTTATAGGGTTTGAAGGCCTTGCCATTGCAACACTTTCTCCCTTAAATTTATACTTTGAGCTAGCCATTTTGCCAAGTTTATTTAGAGAAGGAGGAAAGAGCATGAGGCCTTGCTCAAGCAACACTGGAGTGAGCCTCTTTCCCCTAGGGTTTTGATTCTAGGGCCCTGCCTTTGCAGCACCATAGAACCCTACCTTCTAGTCTCTAAGTTTTTTTTATCCTCCTGAGACCTTGTGCCCTTACTTCTGACTCCATATACCCTAAGGCACTGGTTAGATCTCCAACGTTGAGGATTTAGTGTACAAAAAAACCTTTTAAAACCCTAACTAACATTGCTAACATAATAAAGGCTGACGTCATAGTTGAGTATCTCATCTTGACGCAGCAAAGGTGTAATATAAGCAATTGAGTGATGACGTCAAGCATATATTGAACAAATTATTGATTGGATATACTGTTGGCTTGGTCATTTTGGTAGATATTGATGAATTGATGATCTTTCATAGGATAATTAGCAGAACGTTGACTTCATCTTGTATCTATTACATTGCTTATTGAATGAAATCAAATAGTTAAAGAAGTACTAACCCTTTGAGTTATAGCCTGCAAATATATTTTTTTTTTTCTATTGTTTTGTTCTGGGCAGGTGTTTCCAACAGGGCCTACACTTCTTTTATTGGTTGATTAGCCGGACTATCTAACACTGGTGGTAACCTGTGAGGAGGGAACTCTTAAAACTTGACCTTATATCGTCAGCCTCTTCAAACCCCAGGTTACCAGGGACGTCTCCCCTGGGCTAACCTCCCTAAATAGAAAGAACCTCCCCATCGAGGTGACATTGGGTGGGGAAGGTTCATGTTACGCCAGCTTGTCCTCTATCCTGTAGCCTGTGACCTAAACTACAGACTATGCAATAACAATACCAACATATAAGTATCTAATTTTTGATACCACATCCTTGGTGATTGTTTTAAACCATACCTGGACTTTTTCATCTTGCATACCAACTCCTTCTTTCCCTTCACAACAAATCCTTATGGCTTCTTCATGTAGATTTCTTCTTCCAGATACCCATGTAGGAATGTTGTCTTCACATTCATATTTTCTAATTCAAAATCAAATGCAGCAGCAACGGATAACATAAATCTAATACAGGTTAACTTGGCAATGGGAGAAAAAATCTCACCAAATCAATTCCCTCAACCTAGGAATAACCCTTTGCTACTAACCGAGATTTGTATTTTTTCACTTTGCCTTTTGCATACAGCTTATTTTTAAATACCCATTTTTTTCCAATGGGATTTCTTCCAATCGGAAACTCCACTAGATCCCAAGCCTCATTCTTATCCAAGGATGCCATTTATTCAACCATGGCCTTTTTCCATAGTTTTCCATCCTCTGAATCCACTACCTGACTAATGGTTCTAGGATCATCATCAGTAATAGACAAAGAAAATTTTTAATGGAAATCAGGTTCAGTATACCTTTCCAGTAGCCTTTTTTCTCGAAACAATCTCCTCAATACTGGAGTATGATGATCTTATTTTTCTGATTCATGTTCTTCTAGAGAGTTTGATTCATCATCCTTTAACTTAAACTATGTCTTCTCTTGTTCTTCCTTACTTGGTAGGACTTCTTGTTTGAAAACATCTTTCATTTCTCTAAATACCACATCTCGTCTAATCACAACCTTCTAAATTTCTGAGTTCCAAAGTTTATAACCTTTGAGACCATCTTTATACCCAATAAAGAAACAATTTTCAGCCTTCTTATTCAGCTTACTCTTGTTTTCCTTTGGAACATGAACATAGGCCTTGCAACTAAATACCTTAAGATGTGTTAGAGAGGGTTTCTTACCATTCCATACCTTGTGTGAAGTCTTGTCATCGAGTGTTGATGAGGGTGATCGATTGACAAGGTAACATGTAGTACCCACTACCTCTGCCCAGAATTCTTTCCCTAACCCGACACTATTGAGCATGCACCTTTATTTTTCCAAAAAATGTCATGTTCATCCTTTCTGCAACTCCATTCTGTCGAGGTGTATAAGGAGAAATATTCTGGCTTGGTATACCACATTTCTTACATAATTCTTCAAATTCATTCTTGCAGAACTCTCAACCATTATCTGTCCTCAACACCTTAATTATTTTCTTTGTTTAATTCTCAACAATAGCCTTAAACTATTTAAACCTATCAAAGACTTCAGATTTCTTCCTGAGAAAATATATCCAAGTATTCATCGAGAATTCATTTATAAATGAGACAGTACACATATGTTCCCAATGATGGAACCGACATAGGTCCAAACACATCAATGTGCACTCACTATAAAAATCCTTCTTCCCTCATTGCACCAGAGGGGATTCTTACCCGATTATGCTTCCCATATACACAAATGTTCACCAAAATCAAAATCCAAAGAGTAGTTAGACATACCTTCAACCATACCTTTACCATGTATTAGTCGATCAAGAGCCTTCTCTCCGATATTCCCCAGTATTTGATGCTACAACATAACCTTTTATCCATAGACTGTAGGATTTTTTTCTTCTTCAACTCCAATATCAGAAAACAATGGAACTATTACACCCATCACTAATATTTCTTCCTTGCATCTTATACAGAGTTCCAATCCAAACTCCCTTCAACAACACAATTTCTCCTCGAACCATCCTGCAGGTTTCTTTTTCAAACACTTTTTTTACCCCTGCATCGTCCATTTTGCTTACAAAAATCAAATTATAGCCAATCCTAGGATGTGCAGAACACCAGGCAGTGTTCTAATCCTTCCATCTATGAAACTCAACTTGACTCTTCCTCGTCCTATGATTATGGATGTTGAGTAATCACCTAATAAAAAATTACCTATGTCATACCTTTCATATTCGCATAACCACTCCCTATTGGGGGTCATATGAAATGATGCACCTGAGTCAACCAACCATGCCTCGCAATATGCATGTGTGCTTGAAGAATCCAAGTACACATCCCCTCTTTCTTCCCTGGAGGTATTTTATTTTGTAGAGGAAGTACCTTCATATCCCTTCACTCTCTCAACATTCTTGGATCTACATTACTTCTTGAAGTGGCCCTCTTTTCCACATCTCCAACATACCTTTACAAAATTTTCGAGAGATTTAGATATACCACTTGAGGAATCAGATCTATTTCTTTCCTGGGAGCATCCTATTTTAAATAATGCATCTATGCTCTATCTTTCCATGTTCTTTTGTCTCATCTCATCTGAAAACAAGGATGCGACCACATCATTAAAAATCAAGGTAGTTGTATTACTACCTATAGCCACAACAAAACTATCCCATGATTCTAATAAAGAGAACAATAAACCGATACACTTATCTTCATCTGAAATTTTAATCTCAATATACAATAACTGAATTTCCATAATATTGAGGCATTCATATTCTCTGTAATTAAGTCTCCATCTCTCATCCTCAGGTTATACAACTTATTCCGCATGAACAATTTATTTACCAGGGACTTAGACCGATACAAGTTCCCCAACTTATACCATAACTCCTTGGTTGTAGCTTCCCCTGACATATTCAGTAATATTGAATTTGAGAAACACAGTCAGATTGTGCTCTTCGCCTTTCGATCCAACTTTTTTCAGTCATCTACTGACATTCCTATAGGTGCAGTACCTGGATCCACCATGATCCACTGATCTATGTCTACCAATAAATATTCCATCTTGAGCTTCCACAGTTCAAAGCTTTGCCCATTAAATTTCTCGATCTCTATTTTCAAACTGATTGGCATTTCTTTTCACTTGAAGAATCAATATCACGGATCTCCCATTGTAACAAGGCTTATCACAGTCCTGAGCCAAAATCCTGACCACAAAGGTGTCCCCCTAAAGCCAATAATTTCCCTGATACCAAGTGTAGATTTTAACCTTGTATAATTATTTACTGGAAACAGATTTTCAATAAAAGAACATAAAAGATACAATGGAATATACACACATTACACAGAGATTTTTCCCATGGAAACCCAAACCGAGAAAACCATGATATTTTATATTCATTCACCTCACACATTGTTTACAATATAATATACATATAGGATCCTGTAGAATCCAAAACCCTAATCTAATAACCCGAATTAGTCAACAGCCCTAATTCCTTAATTAGAAATAGAAAACCATCGATGAAAACCATGTGCCAAAAAACCACCCAAAAATGGACGCAAAAAACCATCAAATTTATTTTTTTCGAGGGAGCTACCCCCAAACCCCTGCGCAATGGGGCTCCCACCCCCCTGTGACCCCCTAGGAAAGGGGGCTCTCCACCCCCTTGTTACCATGCAAAGAGTATAACACATACCCAATAGTGATTGGGTGTGTAATATTTGAGAAGCCTTTAATAAACCTTTTGTAGTACCCTGCAAGTCCTATGAAGGACCTCACCTCTGTGACATTCCTTGGTGTTGACCATCCTTCAATGGATTTTATCTTATCTGGGTCCAATGCTATCCCTTCCTTTGAAATGATATGACCCAAGTAATGGATCTGCCTCTAGTAGAATGAGCACTTGCTCAACTTTTCATACAACTAATGTTCTCTCAATACTTGCAGCACCATCCTCAAGTGTTTCTCATGCTCTTCTTCATACTTTGAGTAAATAAGTATGTCATCGATAAATACAATGACAAACTTATCTAAGTATTCTTTGAAAATACCATTCATTAAACACATGAAGATAGTTGGTGCATTTGAAAACCCAAATGGCACTACTGTAAACTCATAATGTCCATACCTCGTTTTGAAAGAAATCTTGTTGATTTCTTCTTCTTTAATTCTCACTTGGTGATATCCAAATATGAGATCCATATTTGAAACTATTTGTGTGCCACTCAGTTGATCAAAGACATCAATCCCCCCCCGGGATGGGGTGTTAGAGCACTCCACCCGTATAGCAACAAACTCATCACCTGCCACCTCACCTCGACGCATGTGATGGCACCTGTTTCTCCCTTCAACCTTTAATACCACCTTATGGCTACTGCAAACATCCATTTCACCGCACTCTCAACTAAATGCTCAAGTGCGCTCAGAGATGGCTTCCCATCATGGATATGGCACTGGTACACTATCTAATCCTCCTGTGCTCATGTGACTTTACTCTCCATCATCCCTCTTATGGTGATGCCCATCCGCTCAGTTGGCTTCTATCGCCCTCCCCTTCCAGCAATTTTTTCACTCTATCATTCTCCCTGGAGCCTTCCAGGTTCTTTTTGTTCGAATCTCTGCCTCTACCTCTCGTTCGTCAGGCTATGCCTCGCCTTTGAGGGAAGTCGAAGAGAGGTGCCCTCTGGTACCAAAATAGAGTGGCCATGTCCAGCAGGCACCCACCCTCCTTTGCTCCTGTGCTTAGCTCCTCACCTCCGTCTTCCACTCAGTCCTCACTAGACCAAGGAGACCTTCCACCTCTATCCTCACCATGGGCTTGCCGAGTCAAATGGTTCGATATTCAGGGGAATTCTCTCAGCTACTCTCCTGGACCTCTCCCCAACCTGGCCTTGACCTCACATCCAGCATTGGCACACCCCTCTAGTCCACCACCCTTCACTCCTTCACCACCCCCATTGCCAGATTTTGTGCCTTCGCTAGAGGATTTCAACATGCAAACAAAGGAACTCCAACTGGAGGCATATCAAAGCCAATATCTACTCCAGCTGGACTGTGCTTCATACCCTGGACTTTGGGATTCGATCTCAATTCTACAAGACTTGGTCTTCGTAGTCCAGAAGGACTTTCATGACCTCCATTTTAGGATGGAACACTTGGACCAATGCGCAGAGCAAATTGAATCTCTACTCTCGACACTACGTTGCTCCATGCATTCTCCAGACTCGGGCACCAACGCCCCCGCATATCCAAGGGTGGTTCTTGATCCAAACTTCTAGAGGGACGATGAACAAGGAGTGTTGGAATGTGCAAAGGCGGTTGAGGAAAAGCGAGACACCATGCATGACACATGCACAATGAAAGACGAGGACATACAATCCCACCAGACACCATGACAATCTGTAGTCATACAGGTGTCAGCATACATGTTTTATTTTAACAATTGTCAGTTGTTTCTAGAAGGTTATGTTTAGGCTATTGGATTTTAGTAATGTCTATTTTTTGGGTCTATCATTCGATAGGCATTTCCTAGTTAATCGTATAATATTTTTTTTATCTACATTTTGAATGCATGGATAGGATGAATCGGTTTCCCCATGGGGAAATTCAGGCAAATATGTCTAATTTTCATTGATCTTTCCAATCAGTCTGTCAGGCTGAGTTGGTTTCCCTTCGAGGCAACTCAGCACTCCAAAAACTCGTTCTAAAGATGATACTATAATTTTGTTTATGACAGGTAATATACAGCTTCTTACNAAAAAAAAAAAAGAGTTCATCTATCCTTAGCAAAGGATACTTGTTCTTTACTGTTACTTTGTTCAACTTCTTGAAGTCAATGCAAAGTCTCACCATACCATCCTTCTTCTTCATGAACAATATTGGGGCACCCCAAGACAATGCACTTGGGCATATACACCCCTTATTCATAAAATCTTCAAGTTGCATATACAATTCCTTCAACTCTTGTGTACTCATCCTATAAGGAATTTTGGATACAGGTGTTTCTCCAGGCATCATATTTATAGAGAAATCAATATCTCTTTTCGGTGGAAACCCCGATATTTCTTTAAAGAGATCTTCAAATTATTTTAGCATTGCGCATTCTTCCACATTTGGCACTTTATCCTTAGGTGCCTCATCAATGTGCGCTACAAATACTTGACATCCTTTCCTGAAGATTTTCTTTAATTGAAAGGTTGAAACTTCTCTAATAGTTACAACTCCTGGAATGCCTTGAACTGTTATCAAATTTCCTTCCTCATCCAAGCAAGTAAATGCCTTATTGTAACAGTCTAGAACAACATGATGTTGGTCCAACCAATCCATACCAATGAGACAATCATACGAGCCCAAATGTATGATATTCAAATCATATTTTGTGCGCAGTCCATTCATTTCCATTGGACATGTCGTAACCATCTCATTAATTTTCATTTTTTCTCTTGTAGCTAACTGGACCAACCAAGGTTTTTCGAGCTTTCTTCTTGGCAATCAAAATCTTTCCACCATCTTAGGATCTAGATAACTATGACTAGCTCCTGAATCAATTAAAATAGCAATGGGTTGGTCATTAATCTTACCTTCTACTTCAATCATGTGTGACTGAAAATCATCTTGCTTGTTATCCAAGGCTGCATAAATCCTAGGTACATTTCTGCCCATGTCTTCAACTATCTCAGCTTGTTGTACACTATGCACGGTACTCACTTTTTCACCTCTTCGAGGGAAATTTATGTACATATGATCTTCACCACAACGCCAACATTAAATAGGTTTTTTCCTTAGTTTTTCCCCATTGTCTCCACCATTCTGGGATCCTTGGGAGTTGGTTTTCCTTGTGTAGTGTTTCTGAAAAATGGTGGCTTAGTCCCCTTCTTCCTTTGTTCCACCTTGATTTTCATCGTGTCTTCCCGAGCCTTTTGAAAATTCGGTCTTCCCCTTTGATGATCATCAAGACATTTAACGTGCCTTATGGTTTCCTCCAATGTATTGGGGTCATCATATTGTATCTTGTCACTGATAAATGAGGGAAACCCACTCAAGTACCTATGAATTTTAAATTTCTCATCCTTGATGAATGTGACATGTTTCAACAACTCAAAGAATCTTCTTTCATACTCATCTATTGTCATACTCCCAAGCTTGAGTTCAAATAACTCCATTTTCTTGTCATAATATCTCTTGGTTAAGTATTTCTTTTGAAAATTCCTCTTGAATTACCTCCAAGTAACCTTCTTGTCATCAATGTGTTGCACTTGCACCAACTGATCCCACCACTTTGATGTTTTTCATTTTAGTTGACAGATGGGAATTCTCCCTTCTTCCTACACAGAATAATTATGCAGTTGGAAGTACTTCCTCATACCCAGCAACTAGGTCTCTGCATATTCATCCTTCTTTTGTTCACTGTCAAAGGTAGGAGGCTTGATCTTATTCATTTCTCCCTGTAGCTCATCCACCCCAGTCCTCCTCTTATGCTTTCTAGCAGGAGATGGACTTGAGATACTGTGTGCTTTCCTAAATGAATGCTTTGGTGAGTGGTGATGATTCCTTTCAGCACTTCTTGTTTTTCTTCTCACATCATGAGACCTGTAACTTCTTGACCTACTTGACTCTATCTCCTTGTCCATTTTCTTTTCTATTATGTCCAAGCTTTGCATCAACTTGATATTGAAGTCATCTTGTTGCTCCTCAGCTTGCATAAGCCTCTCATTATCAAATTTATAGATTTGGACATATTTTTTCAGTCCCTTTATGGTTTCAACCAAGTTTGTGCACTTCTCCTTAGATTATTTACCATCAACACCAAAACTGACATACAAATCCCCGAATCCATCATCATAGTTGTAAGTTCTTTGCGCAACTTCCATGTTTTTTGACTTTTGTGTTGATTTTTTCCTTCTCTAATCATTGTTAATTATGCAAAAGCTTCATGAAAACTATACACCATTTTGTCAGAATCCTTTCTTTTTATTTCTTGGATGATTTTAACATCCCAATTCCAAAATTTCTGGGTGAATAATTGGGCTCCTTTGTCCAAAAATTTCCCATCGACTACTCCCTTGTGTAATTCTGAGTCTTGCGCAGTATATCATGGTCATTTCGAATTTATCCAAATACCATTTTACTCTTTCCTTCTTCCTTGTAAAGCTTCTGTGCGCACTAGTATTCAACATGTACCAATGTGAGATGTCAATATTTAACATATACACCA
>JASDQU010107287.1:112899-150018 GCA_032191745.1 Picea mariana | reverse complement strand
CATCATGAGACCTGTAACTTCTTGACCTACTTGACTCTATCTCCTTGTCCATTTTCTTTTCTATTATGTCCAAGCTTTGCATCAACTTGATATTGAAGTCATCTTGTTGCTCCTCAGCTTGCATAAGCCTCTCATTATCAAATTTATAGATTTGGACATATTTTTTCAGTCCCTTTATGGTTTCAACCAAGTTTGTGCACTTCTCCTTAGATTATTTACCATCAACACCAAAACTGACATACAAATCCCCGAATCCATCATCATAGTTGTAAGTTCTTTGCGCAACTTCCATGTTTTTTGACTTTTGTGTTGATTTTTTCCTTCTCTAATCATTGTTAATTATGCAAAAGCTTCATGAAAACTATACACCATTTTGTCAGAATCCTTTCTTTTTATTTCTTGGATGATTTTAACATCCCAATTCCAAAATTTCTGGGTGAATAATTGGGCTCCTTTGTCCAAAAATTTCCCATCGACTACTCCCTTGTGTAATTCTGAGTCTTGCGCAGTATATCATGGTCATTTCGAATTTATCCAAATACCATTTTACTCTTTCCTTCTTCCTTGTAAAGCTTCTGTGCGCACTAGTATTCAACATGTACCAATGTGAGATGTCAATATTTAACATATACACCATGTATTAGTATTATGCATGCATCACCATTTTTTCCATGTAGCTCCAAAGTTTTAGTGTGTACACTCGTGCACCATTGTTTTCTATGCATTTCCAGCATCGCACCCTGCAATGTCAAAATTTAGTGTGCACACTTGTTCATTCTTATTTTATATGCATCATGGCCATGTTGTAATTCCAAATTTGAACACTTACTAGTCTGAATATTTCCTTAAGTGGAAACTCGACCCATGCAGTCTCAGTTTGGTATCATGGCATTTTATTGGTTCTGGTATCGGGGAACGTTACAAGTTGGTATTAGAGCTAGTACCCAGCTAGGAGGTTGGGTACGTGACAAATTGGTACCAGAGCTCTAGTTTCAACAATGAGAATGTAAGGGTCGAGTTTCTACTTAAGGAAAAAATTGGACTCGTAAGTGGCCAAATTTAGAATTACAACGTGGCCATGGTGCGTATAAAATAAGAATGCACAAGTTTGTGCACTAAATTTTGACATTGTGGGGTGTGGTGATGAAAATGCACAAAAAACAATGGTGCACGGTTGTGCAAACTAAAAATTTGGAGCTGCGCGGAACAAAAATGGCGATGCATGTGTAATACTGATATGCGATGTATATGTTAAATATTAACATCGTGCATTGGTACGTGTTGAATGCTTCAGAAGGAAGAAGGAAAGAGTAAAATGGTATTTGGATGAATTCCAAGTGACCATGATATACTGCGCAAGACTCGGAATCACACAAAGGAGCAATCATGTACCCGGCCTCCTAGCTGGGTACTAGCTCTGATACCAATTTGTAACGTTCCCTGTTACCAGCACTACAAAAATTGTATAATGCCAAACTGTCATGTACCCAGCCTAATGTTGGGTACTACACTCTGATACCAATATGTAACATACCCAACCTCTTTTTGATCAATGCCACTCCAAAAATCTAGTGCGTAGATTCTACACTATAACTTTGATCTATGTAGAAACATGTGAGGTAACGTGCGTGATCCCATGTTGGATCACGCCACACAAACTTTTCCTCTGTAGGAACTAGATATAACAACAGAATTAACATATAATACAACTGTGTGCACAATCATTCAATGCACACAAGTATTATTGCGCATGTAACCACTATGAACACGTGATTACTTATGCGTGCACAATCATTTTGTCATCACACACAAATTATGTTTTCCTTGTGTGTGCAGACTACTTCCCTGTGCACACAAGTGAATCTGACCTCTTGTGCACATAGAGTATTTTCCTACACGCACGACCATTCTAACCTCACCTTGGAGACTCGTGACCATTATTATAAGGTTAACTAATAGGAAACTCAATAACAATTGCCATACTCTGCATGTACGACTACAAATATTGAATATCAACACCACACTTACATGTGCAAGCAGTACTATACAAAATAACAACAATTACTTATACGCAACATCATATAAGAATTAAACCCATATCAGACATAGATAATTAAGCACACAATAAATGAGACAAGCACATAAAGGACACTTATCTTTTATGAAAATTCACCAACTGTGTGCAAAACTCAGACATTCCTCCCATCCATAGACTATGTTTCTCATAAACTTTCATCAATAGGTCACCCCCGAGTTGGGGCTTAAACTCCACCCAAGAAAAAGGATTCCTGATGCCAGGCTAAGGTATGCTAATCAAAATAATTGTTCAATCCACGGTGCCCACTGTTGCAACTAGCCTAAAGTCTCTCATTCCCTACAATCCTATCCCACCTCGGGAAGTGTGCCCCTTCTTTGCTTAATAGTCCCTCGCCTTCCCCACTTCCCTTCCAGGGCTTCAAAAACAAGCCGGATAGGAAGTCTCAAAGCCCCGTAACTAATTCCTAGTGCACCAAGGAACAATTCCTAGCAAATATCTCACCTAAAGAGAATGCTCACAGGCATAACAACCTACCTCTTCGACAATAAATCTCTCACCTAGAGAGAATTCTCCCAGCCCTGACAACCCGCCTCTTCGACAAAAAATCTCTCGCATGGAGAGAATGCTCAAGGGCTTGACAACCTGCCTCTTCATTAGAAAATCTCTCACTTGAAGAGAATGCTCATGAGCATGACAACCCACCTCTTCGACAACAAATCTCTCACCTACAGAGAATTATCATGGTCCTGACAACCCGCCTCTTCGACCACAAACCATTTTTTCCCAAGCATAGGGTTATATAATGGCAGTCAGTTCTAGATCCCCCTAGAGGAATGTCAGTCTGAATGATCAAGGAATGAGATGATTGATTTTTCTCCCGAAATACACTAAGGCCAACAATATATATTGCATGTCTTAAACTGGACACTTGTCACCTTCAAAATTATCTTTAGACACATAGTGACTCATTCCCATCCCTCAGGAACTTAGGATAAATAAATATCCATAATTATACTTTTCATAAATATTAATAAATATTCCCTTGGACTTAAGTCCCCCTTTTCCCTTTTTGGTGGAGTTTATCTCCCTATCTCTTTTCGTTTGAGATATTTGCGCGCAGTGATGTGATTTTATTAGTAATTTGAGTGTGATTATATTTTACAAGGATAGGCGCACTGACCTTTTTGAATCCCGACTCACCAGCCCAATAACCACACACATAATCTCTTTGGCCTCATATATATATATATATATATATATATATATATATAACTTGGTCATATGCACACTTCAAGATAATCCTCGTGCACTTACCTAGGTTCATACAACACTATGGAATGTGCGCACCCTTACCCAGGTGCACATAAAACTATGAAATGTGCACACCCATTCTTTGATAACAATCCTTCCGCACTACTCAGGTGCGTGCAAAACCAAAACTTGGTGCCAATGGCTCACCATCCTATATGTACATTTACATTTAAAATTGGTACCAATGTCTCACCAACCTATATGTAAAATTAAAAATAGGGTTCGGATTAGGGGCATTACATTATGCGTGCAACCGTTCTTCTTTTTTAATCCCAACATATAAACCTTTGGAAAGATGGAATCATTGGGTTTCTCCCATTATTACAAAATCAGGATCTCCTCCCCTTCAAGTAGTGGTTGGAAAGAAAAGGGAAACATTATCTTTTCTATATCTCTTCCTAGTCAAAATATTTGGGGGCCTAGAAAGGTTAGCATTTTGGTGTTGTTCCTTCCCCCTTTTCATAACATCTTAAATATGTAATCTTGCACCTAAAAGGCTTCTCTCCTCAATCATTATCTGACTAGGATTATAGGGGTAGGGGAATCCATAACTACACTGTAATACAAGGGTATGAGCACCAACTTTTCCAATCTAGGACTCCCCTAAAATTGGGTCTTTGGGCCAAAATTTGGCACCCTGACAGTCTTCCAAAGGTAAAAATATTATGTTGGGTTTTGGTGCATAATAAACTACTTACATTATAAAACGTGTGTAAACAAGGAATTCATGGCCCATTAAGGTGTATCTTATGACTTTTGCATTGTGAATCCTCAATACATCTCTTTTTGGAGTGTGAATATTCTCAAAAGGTTTGGAATTTTTTTCTTCACGGAATTCTCTTTAGAGTTCTATGGCATTCCGTTTGGGCTCATATGTTTGGTTCTAAGCACCAATCCTATTTGGATTCCTTCCAAGGTAAACCTTTTTTCAAAAGGGTTTGTCTAGTGCTTCCTAAGTATGTGTGCTGGAAGATATGGTTAGCTAGTAATCGAGCCCTTTTTCATGATGATAAAGTTCCTCCAAATTTGGTTTTTATCAAAGTGAAGTCTCCCTTAGATGAACATTTCAACACCCTCTACCTCAAGCTTTCTGCTCATCATAATTTGGATCAATTGGAAGAAGCGTATTCTCATTTCAATCTGCATTCTTCTTTCCATGGTCCACCTAGTCTCAAACCTCGCTGGCAGCGTCAACTCACTTCCTATGAATTCAACCAATGGAGGAAGGATCTAAATGCACATATTTTTCATTTTGATGGGGCTTCAAAACATAATCCAGCGCATTTCTACGACTTCCAACTAAGTCATCATTTTTTTCTATTTGAGTGGGACTTGAATGTGAGGGAGGATTTGAAAAATAAACCAATCTCTATGTTGGACATCCTGGATTTAGAAAGTTAATCTGTCTAACAAAATCTTGAATCGTTGGTCATAGTCCCACACAGTTTCTCCAACTTGTTGCTTGATCTCCTTAATCTCATTTATACATTGTGACTCTAACTTAGGTTTCTAGAATTCCCTAAGGAAATCTCTCTTTATCTTTGTAAGGGACCTTACATATCCCATAGGCACAGTAACTTTATATTTCATGTACCATGTCAGAGCACTATCTTTGAATGCAGTCTCTAAATTTGTGATCTTATATGCTTCATCTATAACTCTCTTCACAAACTAGATTGCTTCACACGTGAACCAATGTTGTTATGCACCATCTCTTCATCCCATGAAATGTAGGAAGTTTGAGGGTCGAATATTGATTGGATATATTTGAAATGGAACTCGATATTCTTGATTGATTGCTACTTTTTACTATTGTCATTGACAATATCTCTTGCAAAGTGTCATTGACTTCAATTTCTACTCCACTTGTTTCTCCTTCTTCTCTTGATTTTGAACTTTCTTCTTCTACTTTTCTTGCCTCTAAAATATCTTCTTCCTTCCTTTCTTCTTCATTAAAAATGTGCAAGGGGGGTGGTTCCAATAGGGGGTTTGTTGGTTTGTTATTCTACTTTATCAGTTATCTACTTTGATCTTACCTTACTGTCACAGATTGACCCAAGTTCATACTTAACAAGCTTCCAACAAAAGCCCTCTAAAACTATCGGCCCCCCTGGTAAACCAGTAGGAAACACAGTACACAGGGTGTACTGTGTAGTATCACTCGAGATAGCTCTATGGGTGGCTGCAATACTCAGATCCTTTCATCCTGGGAATGAGTGTATATTTGTGGTTATACCTTGTGAGATTTATTTATTTATTCTAACCTATTGATTAAAGCAGTCATTCATGCATGTAGAGTATCAGATCTTAACTAGTTTCATTCATTTGGAATTCAATACATAACAACAACAAATATGCATACATTCAATCACATAACACAAGCGTTACCGTGGTTCACCCCATCTTGGGCTACATCCACAAAGATCTAGCTCTCAAGCTTTTTATTATCTCTCAATAATCTGTCACACTATGTGTGTTTACAATCTTGGGTCTTACAATCTCTACAGGCTTCTCGATCCCTGTGAGGCTGACTAGATCACACCAGGATCCTCATCTTGTTATCTAACCCTCAGGATCGAGTTTCTCACTGCTTCTCTAGCTCACCAGCTTACGAAATAGTACATTTCTTACAAAACTTACAAATTCTGGCCTCTCCCTTTGTCCTTCACTCTCTCTCTGATCCCCCCTGTCTCTCTCTCTCTATCTCCCTCTGTTAGACCTCCTAAGTACTACTTATATATATTCTTGGCTATTACAATACATCGCAAAAACCCTAACCCTAACATCATTAGTTCTCCCTTGCATGCGCACATCGCATGCTTCCCTTGCACATGTTGTTTTTCCTTCCAGATGTCGTTTCTTCCCTTCATGCTTCTCTCCCCAAAAATAGCCTTTTTCCCAGAATGGGTTTGTAGAACCCACTTGTTTAGACTTGGACGAAATTAACCAGTTGTACATAACCACTACGCGAGAAGAATATTATGTGAATCCAACTTCAAATGGGATACTCAGTTGGAGAAGTATCATGTCATGTGCATCGAACTCAGATACAGGGTTAGAAAATTGGCAACAGAGGTTACAAAAAGTCTCCACAAGAAGATGTGCAAGAATATACCATGCAGTAACATGGGTAGGTACGTAGATAAGGGAACCTCCCAGCTTCCTTAACAAGATACGAAGATGAAGTGTTAGAAAATTAGAGGCTCTTAGCTTTGGATATAGCACTCAAGGCAACACCTGCAATATGGTGGGGTGTGCACAAAGAGATAGTCAAGGATTGGTACCAATGTAAGTGGTTACTACACATCATATTTGGTGCATAACAGGGAAGCAACCAACTATAGAGATATGATGGACATGGGGCACCAGTAGAACACTTGGAGAAGTGCAGAGCATTATGGAGAATGACACCACTAGAGGAATGGCCTCATCACTTTATTCACACATTAGAAGGGATTCCAACAAACTGGTATATAGACCAGGAATTGTGCATAGGAAATATAGACTAGAAAGTATTACAACAAAATTTTACAGTCATGTTCTCATTTGAACATGAGAACCCCAACATAGACTCGACACTCAAACAAATCAGAGGGGTGATATTCATTAAAGAACCATAAGTTGAACTTATAACAGAAGATCAAGAACAGGACAGACAGATAGTAAAAGAATCCCTGTTGGACGCAAACCCATTATGGAAAAAAGGCTATTCTTGGGGAGAGAAGCACGAAGGGAAGAAAGGACAACTGAAAGGAAAAGTAGCACGTGCAAGGGAAGCATGTGAGGTGAACATGCAAGGGATACCTAATGATTTTAGGGTTAGTGTTTTTGTAATGTATTGTAATGGTTGATGATCCAAGAATATATATAAGTATTACTTAGGAAGTCTAACAGAGGGAGAGAGAGACAAGGGGGGATCAGAGAGAGAGCGAAGGAGAGAGGGAGATTCTGAAATTTGTAAAGTTTGTAATAACTATACTATTTCGTAAGCTGGTGAGCTAGAGAAGCAGTGAGAAACTTGATCCCGAGGGTTAGATCGCAAGTTGATGATCCTGGTGCGATCTAGTCAGCCTCACGGGGATTGAGAATTCTATAGAGATTGTAAGACCCAAGACTGTAAACACATGTGGCGTGATAGATTGTTGAGAGATAATAAAGAGATTGAGAGCCAGATCTTTATGGATGTATCCCAGGAGGGGTGAACCATGGTAACACTTGTGGTATGTGATTGAATGTAGGCATCTTTGTTTTTGTTAAGGAATGTCAGATGAATTAAACTAGTTAATATCTGATACTCTACATGCATGAATGACTACTTTAATCAAGAGGTTAGACTAAATAAATAAAAATCACAAGGTATAACCACATATCTCCACTCATTCCCAGGATGCAAGCATCTGAGTATTGTAGCCACCCATAGAGCTATCTCAGGTGAGACTGCGCAGTACACCCTTTGTACTGCATTGCCTTCTGTTTTACCAAGGGGGGGGGAATAGTTTTAGGGGGATTTTGTTGGAATCTTATTAAGTCTAAACCTAGGTCAATCTATGACAATAAGGTAAGATCAGAGTAGATAATTGATAAAATGGAATAAAAAACCAACAAGGTTCCTCCACACTTTCTTGTCTTCTTCGATGATGGATGCAAAAGAGATTATTATCTTAAGATGTGTGAGCCTCCTTCCAACAACCAAGATCTCTTCACTTTCTTGGAGTGTTCCTTCATCACTATATTTTGTGCTACTTTAAACTACTACTCTATTCCTCATCTTTCTTTGATTCAACTCCCTCTCTCATTAGCCAAGGGGATATGACCTTGTTCTCTACAAATCTACTACTACTTACTCTAGTATCCTCTCTTGATACCTTGTTCTCAATGTCACATCTCTTTGACAACCTTTGTTCTTCTACGCTTCTCTATATTTCTCTCATGCACCATTTTGGCGTGGATTCTCTTATATTCATCTTAGATATTAATACTTGTTCATCACCCCTTTCTCTCCCTTCTTTTCTTTTCTTCTCGATTCACTTCATTAACTCGACTCTTCTTATGTATTGATTAAATCTTATTCTTCTCTACTCTTATGGATCCATTATCTCTTCACCTTATCACATCCTCTTCCCCAATATCTTCCCCCCCCCNCACTTCATTAACTCGACTCTTCTTATGTATTGATTAAATCTTATTCTTCTCTACTCTTATGGATCCATTATCTCTTCACCTTATCGCATCCTCTTCCCCAATATCTTCCCCCCCCCCCTCACACGAGGGTTTATGATGCCATCCTATTGGGCTCCATGCGCATAATCCCCTTCTCCATGTATAGCATTTTGATCCGTAATGGGATTTATTCTAAGAATCTTCTTCCAATACCAGTTGTAATCTTTTTTCAGCACTACCAAAATATGTGTTGCATTCAACTGCAAAATCAACAATGTATCCCTCCTTAACTCGTTCAAACCATAAGTCAATGGATATGGACCACTTATTGTCCAAATATTTCAAATGAGTTACCGCTTCTTGGTCCCAAACCAACTGTTCTTGGTCTCACCACATAGAGTTAATCTATGTCTATCTCTTTACCCATTCATGCAGTAAACAAGGAAACTCAACAAATAAATTTCATGCAGATATACACACACACACACACACATATGTGTGTGTGTGTGTATGTGTGTGTATGTGTGTACCTTTGTTTCGATCATCCGAGGTTGATTTGCAAGTTTCTTATCTCTCATTGCATGAACTCATCCTCTTTCTTATATATCCATTCTTCTATCTCTTTTCTTGAAGGATTCCACGTCATGTCCTTACTCCACTATGTAGCACAAAATCACTAGGTCCTGGCAATGGAACCAATTGTTGGCTCGGGGTTTCAAACCTAGGTTTTGAAAGGATTTAACAACAAATACCCCATTGGCGTTATCATATTCAATATTCCTAGATAAGGTCTCACGTGAGATGCCATGAGAATCACAAAGACTAATTGTTTGTGCATTACATGAAGGAATAACAGGGATTGTTTGGCTAAGAGATTTTCATAAGATTATATTCATTCATATCAACATTCTTATAAGTACCATGCATACTAACATATGCAACAAGAAATCATTCATAAACGAGTACATGATCAGAAGTATCAACTCAAGCCCCATGCCTTCATTTTTTAATCACAGATAAGCATTCAGATACATGGAGGATCCTAGCTTTCCCAGAGACTCGTTAACCTTGAACCATAGATCATAGATTCAAGTCTCGATCTACTTTATCTCTCATATTGCAAAACCCAAAGAATAACAATGAATCATTACTCAACATTGAACAATAAGTGAACACTTACATGCTCATATGCATTCTTATATCTCTACAGAAGCATGGAAATCATAACAAACCTGTCAACTCACTAATAACCTCGACCACAACCAATCAATCGATTACAAAAAAAATTACAATCATTAAATTGATTCTTCAAGAATTTGATATGCATGCAATCTTTACAAGTCCTTATGTGTAGTACCAAACAGGTGGTGTGCATATTTCCAAACTAGTTGGCGCAGATGTAGTATAAATTAGTCAGTGCACACTGAGCATTGGCACTGCACAATACAAATGTTTGGTGCATGCACCGTGAAAAACTTGTGGCATGCACATGATCTTTCCAAAACCTTGGTGCCAACATGTGGTGAGAGGGAAAAATCATTGAACATTGCTAGATATAAATTTTATTAACCCAATGTAGAAGGGAACCTTAATCAAGTTTCTATTCTCGAAAGACATAGTGTAAAAGAACAAGAAAATGAATGATAAGAGGAGGCCAAACACTACTTTCATGTTAAACATATTCATGAGATGGAAAATCAAATGGGCATGCATGAAAATATAGATCCATCTATTATTTCAACACAAGATAAAATAGAAAATGAAGGAAACCAACATAACTTGCTTGAATTATATTCGTTCACCAGTGTCAGTGGACCTCTGTCCTAATTAAAAAACAAATTCAAAATTTCTTTGAATACAATGAGGGCACTAGTTGGGGACTACGAAATCTTAGTATTGGGCCTCTATTTATTTCCTTCCCAAAATTTAGAGCTTACTGTCATTCTTATAGAAAGAAAAAGAATGAGAGTAGAAAAGATAAATGGACCCAACGTAATTGATCCTTACAACATGGAGTCAACACAAATTATGCAATGAAATGGGATTGACTCTCTTAAAATTCCAACATATTAATGGTTTCCAATTTCTACATCCTTTGTTCTATTGTGAAAACTTCATTTTATAGGTTTTTCTTGCACCCAATGCATGATTGTCAATCCCTATGTTTTAGGGGGGTGTTGGGTTGTCCCATTCATCTTTAATTCATGTTGTTAGGGCCCAAAATATCATTAATGGGAGGTGATCATCTCGGTTTGGAGCCATTCTCTTCAAATCCTAAGCTTTTGTGATGAAATTGATTGCCTAAGTAGACCCTTGGCTAAGGAAAGTATTCTCTACGGTACCTTTGGTTGAGAACCCATTATGTGTTTGGTGTGGCCATGAATGTTTCATTTATCCCACATGGGTTGTAGTAGTTTCCCCCATTATTTTTTTGGTGAAACTTGCAATATCCCCTTCCTTTCACAAATTCTAGTACTGATATTCTTGATGCAATATAGTGGTAGCTAATACGAATGTGGGTGAAAGTGTCAAGTTTCTACAAAGATGTCGAGTCTTTTAGTCCTTCTTGGGAGATTTTTTCTTTTCCTTCAATATTTCACATAAATGGTGAAGGAACACTTACTACCTCAACTTTTATAATGGGAATCCACTCCAATGTGCAAGTATTGGATTTGGATAAACCAATTGAATAGAACATTTTCTACAATGGCCATCATTGGTTGAGTGGGTCTAGACATATGGCAGGATCTCATTCACTAGGAAGATATGGTGATGGAACTATTAAGGTGAATCTTCATACCATTGGTCAATTTTTGGTTCCATGGGGAAAAGTATCCCACTTATTTAATATGGACCATTGATCTTGGGACTAGGTGTGGCCTCTACCATTGATATCCTTTGGCAATGCCACAATCTTTTGCACTAGTTAGGAAATCCCCCAATAATGGATTCTCAACCCTTGAGCTCTGCTTGCTGGTGAAATCATGAGCATTTGTGTGTCCCCCTTGGATTTTCCTTTCCATCTCCCGACATCGCTTGTGAATCCCCATGATCCATTGATTTGACCATATGAGGATAATTTCATCCATTTGCAATGATTTTAACCTTTTAGGCCTCCAATGAACTTGGCCATCGTGAGACCATGTAGGCCTTTGATCTCTTCCCTTGGAAGAAGTTCTAACTATTAATATGCTCCCACTGCACCCATTCTGTTTGGACCCACTATCTAATGGGTCTCCTATGAAGGAATCATCATTGTTGATCTATTCCTATGGGACATTCCTTTACCATACATGGTACAATGAAAACTCAAACACTCCTTTTGCATAATCCCACGTGAGAAATTTGGGTCATTGATCTAGTTAGATGGGAAGAACTTTAGCCATTCATTGTACCCTCTATTTTTGGATCCCTAATGGACTTAACTACTATGAAGACACCTAAGTTGTTGATCTTTATTTGTGGGGAGGATCGCCATTATTGATATACCTTTTGTGGGGGCCACATAAGCTACATATCTTCTCTTCATGGGGAAAATCTTGGTTGTTCACAATAGTGTTAACTTTTTCGCGCCCCTACTTGTGCTAACCACTAAGATGCAATATGGGTTGTCGATCTAATTTAGCAGAGGAAGTTTGTGTCATTGATATAATTCTTCCTTAAAAACACATGTTCTTCATCCACGTCCCTTGGCAATGTTTTTCCTTGGTTTTTCTATAGGAATTTCACCATCGATTTACAAGGGGTAGCACCACAAATGGGAAACATGAAGGTGATAGGACTGACAATATTTTCTCAATGTGGTCTTGAGTACTTCAAACAAGGAGAAAATTGCATAACCTTTTATGGAAGGGGAACCGGGGATTAATTTGATAAATCTATGTAAAGGGTCATGAAGGTCAAAAATTTCAGTAGAGGTGTCCCAATAGGACAACATACAAATTGCACAAAACTATGGTAGGCATGTTTGGAACCATGAAAATTCCTAAAATCATGATAACAAAGGTGGAACCATGAAGTTTTCATGGTTTCACCCTTGACCATCATAGTTCCAAAAAATTTGTACAAGCTTGTAATGATGTTTATGTCAAGTGTTTAAGGTTTGTCGCTTAAGCCTATCAAAGTAAATTTCTTGCAGCCCAATTATAAGCCCTACAACATTCAATGTCAATGAGTAGTAGCAAGATAAGGAAGAGTATTTGGTATTACAAGGAACAAAGGTAACAAGTGGTAAGTTCATGTTGTTCAACATTTTCATTATATTATTATGGCCACGTGATGATGATGTTGATGGTTATATGGGAATATTCGTCACATGCTTTTCCCAATGCAACAAGGCAATGATAATAAACCAAAAATTTTATCATCATCACGAGCAATCAAGAATTATGAAAAGGTGTTGTTTGAGATGGAAAGCCTTATACACCCCTCAAAAATCATGTCTGAAACATTGAATAGACAAGGTCCCTACCTCTAACCTTGCAATTCATGGTAGAGATCCTATCACTTCAATACAAAGTTCCAAACAAGATAGTTATCATTTCAATGTTGTAAACAAGATTTCTAAAAAAATAGATGATTTTGTCCTTTGACTTTAAGAGATAGAAAATCTATAACATAATCTATCACTTTTAATGATAAATCATGAAATGACCCCACCATCATGAAAGTAGAGTGAGAGTGAGAGTGGATACTTGGAACTCTCCTTGTTGTAAAATTGGAGCCCACATTCAAACTTCATGACCATCTCTTTAAAGTAACAAACATTAATAAAGATAAATAAATGTTGTAAATGTTTATGGAATTGTATAAAAAAAGATGAATTAGGTTAATTATTTACAAGTGTGAAATAATGGGAGTGCATTTTCCAACATTTTATTCTTTTATTTTCTAGATGAGGAAGCAATATGCACCTTGCAGTAGAGTAATAAATGGAATATAAGTTGGGATATACATGGTTGGATCTAAATGCTTTTAAATCAAATGGTGTGTATCCCAACTTATACAACATTTATTACTCTATTATGGGGTGAATATTATTTTCTTTTTAGATGTGGCTAGCACATGGTTTGTAAAAAAATAAAATAATAATAGTTGTGGGTTTACATTTGGTATTGAAAGTTCATATACTTTTGATATTTGTACATTATGGAGTATTCATGTTTCTATGTATTTTTGTGTGGAGAGAAGTTAAGTATCTGATATAAATTTGGGTGAAAATATGTGTGAGGTAACTTATGTAAGTTAATCAATATGGGTATTTGTAATGTTGATTGTAAGTTAATAAATATGTGTATTTGTAATGTTGATATTACATATGTTTATATTAAATTTACATTGATCGATGATCTCTCTTAATATGTTATGGTGTTTTTCATTATCAACATTGTTCAAAGTACAGTTGTTCGATTCACTTTATTTTATATGTTAGGTATTCTTTTGGATCCACTACGAAAAGGAGTAGTGGGAATATTCAGATTGAGCAAGATAGACTTGGCTCATAATGGTTCAAAACCTTTGCTTTTAATAACAAATTCACCATTTGCCTTCTATGTGGTAGACATAATGCTTTTGGAATTATCTTATTAAAAATGAGCTTTATGTATTCTCTCTTAGGATAGATGGTTTTAGGAAGATCTCATACACCCCTATAAGTATACATAACATAAAACCCTACATTTAATCTCTCTAAACATTATCCAAACCAATAAGAATAAGATCACCATCTATAGCATTGCTCATCTTGGCTCCAAAATCATGCCCTACTCATATTTTGCTATGCCCTTTTAAAATTAAAACCTTGATGCTTTTGTAAATTGGACCAAGGGTTCCCACCACAAATTTTGTTTCATTCTACACAAAAACACAATAATATGGAGAATTTTGACCGTGAATTTCGTAGTTGTAGTCAATCCCATCAGAGTGTTGTGCCCTGCATTCTTCAACACAAGTCCACATAGAAGTATAAATCCTAATGCAAATCCACATAGAAGTACAAATTCTATACCATCCATTGTTATTTACACTTATTAGATGCAAAATAACCTTTTACACTACAATCTAGTAGACAATAAAATAAGTTTTTCTCTAACTTCCTCAAATTACAAAGCTCTTGCTTCACTTCGACTCTACACTTAATATCTTCCAATGTTTCCCTCCACCTTTCCAAAATATGGATATTAAACCTTTTTACATACATACATACATACATGCATGCATACATATATACATACATACATTTATTTATATATAACAATTACTCATATATACATTGTTCGATATATAAATTATGTGAGTATTGATTGTGTGGATTTTCATTTTCTCTTCATATGTAAAATTCATCATAGTGGGTTTTAGTCCACGGGGCCTTTCACCTTGTTGAACAATATCTTATCATGTTCATTCATAAAGGGGGTTTTTAAATTGTGAAAAATAAAGTCAATATATTGTAGGTATTAGGGGGGTGTGGGGTATTAGGGGGTTTATATATATTGGGAGGTATAAAAGGGGTATCTAGTAAAAATAAGGATTTATTTTATTGGAAATATGTATTGGGAAGGAGGCTCAACAAAAGGATTTTTTGAGGTATTTATCAATATCTAGTGAAACTAGGGGTATTCTTTAATATCCCATGAACGCAAGTGTTTGGTTCAATGAGTGAAGACCCCGTGTTATAGTCAATCATTAATTGTCCCACAAACCATGATGGATGTGATCATTATATGGTCAATTATGCTCTATTATTTTATGATCCTAATATATTTTATCTTATGGTCAATTATGCTCTGTTATTTTATGATCCATTCTTCTATCTCTTTTCTTGAAGGCTTCCACGTCATGTCCTTACTCTAATGTGTAGCACAAAATCACTAGGTCCCGAAAATGGAACCAATTGTTGGTTCGGGGTTTTAGACCCAGGGTTCGAAAGGCTTTACCAAAAAACACCCCATTGGCTCCCGACATATTCAATATTCAAGGACTGAATAAGGTCTCATTCAAGATGCCATGAGAATCACAGAGATTAATGTTTTTTACATTACATGAAGGGATAATACATATAGGAATTACTTGGCTAAGAGATGCGCATTAGATTATATTCATTCATATTAGCATTCATATAAGTACCATGCAAACTAACATATACAACAAGCATTCATTAATAATAGAGTACATAATCGAAAGTATCAACTCGAGCCTCATGCCTTCATTCATTAATCATAGATAAGCATTCAAATACATGGAGGGTCATAGCCTGCACAAATATTCATAAAACTTGAATCAAATACCATAGATTCAAGTCTCTATCTAGTTTCTCTCTCATTTTTAAAAACCCCAAGAATTACAATGAACCCTTACATGTTCGCATGCATTCCTTATATATCTACAGAAGCACGGTGATCATAACAAACCTTCCATCTCAGTAATAACCTCTACCATGACCAAACGATCAATTACAAAATTGGCTACAATCATTACATTGATTCTTTGAGGATTTGATATGCATGTGATCTTTACAAGTATGTGCACAAAGTACCAAACTAGTGGCATGTGTAGCTCCAAATTGCTTGGTGTAGGCACTGTAGAAAATAGTTAACACACACTGATCATTAGCATTGCATGACACAAAACATGTGGCAAATGTGCCATGCAAAATTTGTGGTGTGTGTGCAATCTTTCCAAAACCTTGGTGCCAACATGTGGTGAGAGGGAAAATTCATCAAACATTGCTAGATATAAAATTTATTAACCGATTGCAGAAGGGAACCTTAATCAAGTTTCCATTATCGAAATACATGGTGTAAAAGAACATGAAAATGAATGATAAGAGGAGGCCAAACACTACTCTCCTATTAAACATATTCATGAGATGGAAAATTAAATGGGAATGCATGCAAACATAGATCTATCTATTCTTTCAACACAATATAAAACATAAAATGGAGGAAACCAACAGAACTTTCTTGAATTATATTCATTCATCAGTGTCAGTGGGCCTTGGTCCTAACTAAAAAATAAATTCAACAATTCTTTGAATACAATGAGGGCACCAATTGGGGACTACAAAATCTTAGTACTGAGCCTTTATTACTTTCCTTCCCAAATCTAGAGCTTACTATCATGCTTACAAAAAGAAAAAGAATGAGAGTACAAAAGAGAAATGGACCCAATGTAACTAATCCTTCCAACATAGAGTCAACACAAATTATGTAACGAAAGGGGTTTGACTCTCTTAAAATTCTAGCAGCTTGATGGTTTCCAGTTTCTAGATCCTTGGTTCTATTGTGAAAACTTCCTTTTATAGGATTTTCTTTCACCCAGTGCATGATGGTCAATCCATATGTTTTAGGGGGGTGGTGAGTTGTCCCATTTATCTTTAATTCATGTTGTTAGGTCCCATAAGGTCATGAATGGGAGGTGACCATCTCGGTTTGGAACCATTCTCTTCAAATCTCGAGCTTTTGTGATGAAATTGATTGCCTAAGTAGACCCTTGGCTAAGGAAAGTGTTCTCTATGACACCTTTGGTTGAGAACCCATTATGTTCTTGGTGTGTCCATGATTGTTTAATTTATCCCACATGGGTTGTAGTAGTTTCCCCCATTATTTTGTTGCTGAAACTTGCAATATCCCCTTCCTTTCCCAACTTCTAGTATTGATCTTTGTGATGCAACATAGTGGTAGCTAGTATGAATGTGAGTGGAAGTGTCAAGTTTCTACAAAGATGTCAATTATTTTAGTCCTTCTTGTGAGAGCTTTTATTTTCCTTCAATATTTCACATAAATGGTGAAGGAACACTTACTAACTCAAATTTTATAACGGGAATCCACTCCAATGTGCAAGTATTGGATTTGGATCAACCAATTGAATGGAACCTTTTCTACAATAGCCATCATTGGTTGAGTGTGTCTAGACACATGGCAAGCTTGCATTCACTAGGAAGATATGGTGATAAGACTATTGAGGTGAATATTCCTACCATTGGTCTATTTTGGTTCCATGGGGCCAAATATCCCACTAATTTAATCTAGATTATTGATCTTAGGAGCAGGTGTGGCCTTTACCATTGATATCCTTTAGTAAAGCCACAATCTTTTTCACTAGTTGGGGAATCCCCCAATAATGGATTGTCAACCCTTGATATATGCATATAGGTTAAATCATGATCCTCTATGTGTCCCTTTGGATTTTCCTTTCCATCTCTCGAGACAAATTATGAATCCCTAGGAGCCATTGATTTGACCATGTGAGTATAATTTGGGCCATTTGCAATGATTTTAACCTTTGAGGCCTCTAATGAACTTGTCCATCGTGAGACCATGTAGGTCTTTTATCTCTTTCCTTGGAAGAAGTTCTAACTATTGATATGCTTCCACTACACCCCTTTTGTTTGGCCCCATTATCTAATGGGTCTTCTGTGAATTAATCATCATTATTGATCTATTCCCATGGGAGCTTCCTTGACCATACACGTGGTACAATGAAAACCCATGCACTCCTTTTGCATAATCCCCCGTGAGAAATTTGTGTCATTGATCTAGTTAGATGGGAGGAACTTTAACCATTTTTGGTACTATTCATGTTTTGGACCATCAATGGACTTAACTACTATGAACATACGGTTAGGATACTCAGACACTTAGGAGTTAGTTAATATCTACTTAGGCTAATGTGTTGTTAGGTCAAAGTGTGTTTCTTAGTGTGTTTCTTTAGTATGCATTAGGATGCATATGTAGTTAGAAAATCTGACGATCATGATATGCTCCCGACATAGAGTGATTTGACAGCTCATATTCTCCTCGATCTTAATGGTTACACCGGATTGGTCCATGATATATATTTAAAGAGCATGGAGGGTCATTTTTCAATGATCAATTGTGAGAAACTCTCTTGTAAAATCTCTCTATATTTTTTGGTTTTGCATTAATAAATTGCTCCAAGTGGCTGCATTGGTTGGGGCCGTGGATGTTTCCCCGTAAGAATTTTACCACGTCAAAACATTAGTGTGTTGATATGGTTGTGTGAGTGGTTACTAAAGGTGTTCATCCTCTATTGGAATACATGTGTTGTCGAACATGGTATCAGAGCCTGTTTGAAGACCCGCTCCTGTTGTAGATCGAGATCATGAAACCGAGTTGTACCATCTCTGGTTTCTACCATTTTAATACATTTCTTTGTTGAGAGGAATATGCCATTGTGTTCAAAGTGCTCGTTTCAGTTAGGAATGCTTTTTGTTTCACTCAAAAAGGTTTATTTTTTCCCAAGATACAACCATTTTAGTCAGATCCAAAGGTATAAATCCTGAATACGCCCTTTTTAAATTTGTTCACAATATTATTTTGGTTTTATTTTAGTTTTCTATTTTTTGTTTCTGAGTTGTGACTCTTTTGGATCTGTGTATTCTCTTTTCCCCGTGCCCTGTGCGATCTCAGCAAATCAGAAACATATAAGAAAATGTGCAATTTTCGAGTAAGCTAACCGAGATCTAACCCTTGTTGTCATCGAGAAGTGAAATTTTTTTCTTGTGTGAATAGATTTTTTTATGAGCACGTTCTCCAAGGCTATCAACAACAACAACAACAATCCAAATCCTCCTTCTAAACAATTTAATATGTTTTTCTAGCTCACTTGGTTAAAAGTTGCCTTATTAAGTAAGAGGTCTTGAGTTCAAGTCTCTTTTTTTGTTACTTTTTTTGAAAACGTTCATGCATCCATTATAAAGTGTATTTCACTTCAAGTATAAAAGTGAATCACTATAAGTAGCTTTAATATTTTATTTTAAAGTTATTTATTTTGCATGTAACTTTCTTTTATAAAGTAACTTCATTGTAAAAGTGATCCTCGCTTATTTTTATAAAAGCGGGTCACTTCATAAAGAAAATTATTTGTAAAAGTGAGCTTATTTGGAGGGGTATCACCACATGGACCAACTTCTACTTGCCACGTGGCTCTTTGGTTATCGTTTATGCATTTTTATCAAAAGGGCATAACTTTCACATCCGAAGTTTGTTTCTAGTGCCCTTTTTTTTAAAACTGCCTAATTTTTAGAGATCTTTCCATCTAGATCATCATTTTCAGTTTTTAAATCCATATTATCTGCATATTTAATATGGTTTCTTCTAGTGATATTTTTCTTACTAGCACCAAGTACTTCCAATGGAAATCCCATATGGAGGACTTATTAAGAAGTAAAGGCTTGTACCAGATTACCTTGGGAAAGGAAAAAGAACTCATTGATGATGAAAATAAAGTCAAATGGGCTAATATGAATGAAAAAGCATGCAAACTGATCAGAATGCCCATCTCTCCTAATTTAAGGTTCCACCTTCAAGAAATTGATGACCCTGATGAAGCTTGGGAAAAGCTTGAATCTGTGTTTGGTAAACACAATATTATTTGAGCACATCAAATAGAAAATCAAATACTGGATTTAATTCCAAATGATTTTTCTTGCATTGAAGACTATCAATCTAAGTTTAAAACACTTAGAATTTTATGTGAAGAGTGTAACATAAAGCTGGAGGAAGAGCATTGCATCTATATCATTCTTTCTAAGCTAGGTAGTGTATATTTTGTGTTTATATCTACCTTTTATGCCATGAGAGAGGCTCTAGGGAAAGCTGATCAAAAACCCACTCTTGAGTCCTTTTGTGATGCTTTGATTAGAGAGCAATATAAGCTTGTACAATTTGGAGTAAGAAACACTGCAGGTACCTCCAACAAAGCCTTAGTAGCCCAACAGAAAGATAAAGCAAGGAATCCCAATAGGCAACATCCTCGCCACAAAAACAAGCAAAACAAGGGTCCCAAACCCACTCAAACAACTTCAACTCCTAATGGTGACAAAGGAGCAAAATCTAAAAATAAGAAGACTGACAGACATTGCAACTTTTGTGGAAAATATGGTCATTATGAGTCCAAATGTTTCAAGAAGATGGAAGCTTTAGAAGCGGCGATGAAGAAGCACAACATCAGTATTGATTCTACTTCTTCTTCTTCTTCTCATGGGCATGCACTTTTTGCTTCCAGTTTCTCCTTCAATGCAAATTCTACTTCTTGTTATGATTAGTGGCTTATTGATTTTGGAGAATCTTATCATATGGCTAATGAGAAAGCCATATTTTCTACTCTAAATTAATGTAACACCAAGAAAATATTTGTTGGTGATGATAGATCTCTTAGTGTTGTAGGATCTGGAACAGTTCAAGTAGATAATAATCCTTTTAATGGTGTATTATGTGTTCCAAGTCTTTCATGTAACATCCTATCAGTATATCAAATCACTCAAGGTAAAACCGTAGAGTTTTCACCTCACCAAGTTGTAATCAAGGATCTAAATGATCCTCAGCATGTTCTTGCAATTGGAATTGTTGATGATATTACCAGGTTGTAGAAGTTTTACAACTTTGGGTCATCATCTTTTCCATCAGTTTTTGTTTCTCATAGCAATGACTTGAGCAAACTTTGGCATGAGTTGTTTGGTCATCTAAACTATCACTCATGCAACAAATATGTAATCAACAGATGGTGACTAGTCTTCCTCTTGTTTCATGCAGACATGGTGTTTGTGTCAGTTGTGTTCTCGGTAAACATCATCAGGACAATTTTGACAAACATACCTCTTGGCACGCCTCGGGCCCTTTGCAGCTTGTTCATGGTGACTTGTGTGGTCAACTTTCTTCTCCTTCTTTTTTTGGGTGTAAGTATTTCTTAACTTTCATTAATGACTTTTCCAGATGTACTTGGGTTTATTTATTAAAACTTAAGAGCGAAGTTTTTGACAAGTTTTTTTCCTACAAGGCCCTTGTAGAAAAGCAATATGGACATCAAATTCAAAGTTTAAGAACAAATACTGGAGGCGAATATGTGAACAATAATTTTACAAGTTACTGAACCACACAGGGCATCCAAATGCAACACATTGTTCCATATACACCATAGAAAAATGGTGTTGCTGAGAAAAAGAACCGCACATTAAAAGAAATGGTTAATTGTATGATCCAATCTAAGGGATTAAGTCTAAAGTATTGGGTGAAAGCCATCAACTATGAAAATTAAATATTAAATTACACTCCCATAAAGGCTCTTAAAAATATAACACTAGAAGAAGCTTGGACTAAAATTAAACCAAATGTAAGTCACTTTCGTGTATTTGGCAGTATAGCATGGGATCATATTCCTAATGAGAAAAGGAAAACATTGCAACCTAAAAGTGAGAAGTGTATATTTGTTGGTTATTATGAAGATGTCAAAGGTTACAAACTTCTTCAACCACATTGTAATGAAATTATTATCAGAATAGATGTTAAATTTGATGAAAATCGCTTTGCTTGCGATCCATCTTCAACATGTGTGCCCTCTTCTGTTCCTATTCTGGTTTCTTCTTCAGATGATGATAGTGAGGATGAAAACCCACCTCCGCCTACTCACCTTCCTCTAGATGATTCCATTAAACCTAAACCAACACCAAGACCACCGCTTCCTAGATGGGTCTGTTCAACACGAGAAGCAATCGATGATCTTATCGGTGACCCTTCAGATCGGCGTCGGACACGTTCACAGTTCCAGCGAGCCTCTTCTATTTTGGCTCAATGATCCAGATTATTTTCAGAATGAAATGAAAGCATAGATATTACAATGAAATACTCATGAAAATTTCCAGAAACAAAGAAATACAACAATACTTGATTTCTATTAATGAAAGAATTGTAAGAGACTATAAAAAGAAGAGTGCAAGACTCGCTAGAATGGTGGTAGCTTTATCTCTGAGAAGATATGTGACGGCTACGCTCAATCGCAATAATATGATTACAATGAGGATATGAAGGCCCTTTTATGATAAACATGAATTCCAAAACCCTAGACATCCAAAAACCTAACCCTAGAAGATGAAACGCCAAAAGTCATGTGGGCCATGTTTGGGTAAGTTAGTATATTAACTTTCGGGGTCGTAAATTTCGCATGTGATCTCCATTTTAGGCACGTGATAGCCCGTTGCAAAGGTCTTTTAGAGAACTATGCATTATGTCGTCAAAATCTGACTCTGTCTACATTTTGACTGTTGCACGCCAAAATAACATTGTTTAGGGCCCCAAAATGACCATGGAAGTACAACAAGATGTGTTGATGTGAAAACATACAAAATAATCCAGTTGGATTGGGTGGGAGGTCACCAGTATCCACTTGGAATATGTGTAGGGCTTCAGACAGCCCCATAAGTGTAGAACCCACAATTACAAATAAGTATAAAGAACGTGTTGAACTAAAAACTGACAAGAGAAGCTAGTTGGAACAGGTGGGTGGCCACCAATATCCACCTGGATCACTCAATTTTCAGAGACTCGTGATCCAGAGACATTTGCAGAAGCTTCAGGTCATCCAGATTGGGATACAACAATGAATGAAGAGTATCGTTCTTTAATGGAAAATGATACTTGGGATCTTGTACCTCTTCCAAAAGGAAGAAAACTTGTCAGATATAAATGGGTCTACAAAATTAAGTATGCATCAGATGGAAGTGTTGAAAGGCACAAGGCTTAGTTAAATGCCAAAGGATTTTCCCAAGTTGAAGGAATTGACTACAATGAACCTTTGCCCCTGTCGCCAAAATGAATTCCATTCACCTTGTTCATTCCCTTGTCACCTCACATAAATGGGACATCCATCAGATTGATGTTAAATATGTCGTCTTGCATGGGAATTTGCAAGAAGAAATATACATGGAACAACCTCATAGCTATGTCCATAATGACTCTAGACTTGTTTTTCACCTTAAGAAATCTCTTTATGGTCTTAATCAATCTCCTTGAGCTTGGTATGAAAAAATGGACAACTTTCTTATTAATATTGGATTTTCCATATGCCATTTTGATCCTAATGTCTATACCAAACAAGTAGGCAACCATCTCATAATCCTTGTTCTTTATGTTTATGACCTTATCCTTACTGGTAGTGACTCAAAACTTTTAAACCATGTGAAAACCAGCCTTAAGAAGAAATTTGAAATGACAAACTTAGGATTTTTGCACTATTTCCTTGGCCTCCAATTTTTGCAAACCAATGAAGGAATTTTTCTTTCCCAGTCTAAGTATGCTTGTGACCTTCTTCGTTGCTTCCACGTGGAAGATTGTAAACCAACCCCTTCTCCATTTTAGTATGAAGTCAATCTTGTTTCCACTTGTACTTCTCCCAAATATGATGCCACTTTGTATCATCAGTTAGTTGGTAGCCTCTTATACCTGACTCATACCCGTCTTGTTCTTTCCTTTGTTGTTGGTCTTGTTTCCCACTATATGAAAACACCCCATGAAAACCATTGGAAAGTAGCTAAAAGGATACTTCAATATGTCTGGGGTACAGTACAGTTCAGGATACATTACAATTCAAGGGAACTCCTTTATTGGTTTGTTTCACTTATTCAAATTGGGCCAGTGACCTCGATGATCGGAGGTCTTCTTCAGGTTATGTTTTCAACCTTGGTTCAGGACCTGTCACTTGGGCCTATAAGAAACAACATGCTATTGCACTTTCTTCAGCAGAAGTAGAGTATCGAGCAGCAGTAAATGAAAGTCAGGAAGCCTTATGGCTTCGATAGATCCTTTCATAGTTTGGATTCTAGCAGCAACATCCGACCAACCTTTGGTGCAACAATCAGAGTTCCATCAAGCTCGCTAAAGCCCTAGTTCAACATCATCTCAACAAACACATCGATCTACACATGCACTTCATCAAAAAGCTCATTCATGATCAAGTTATTGAAGTGCTCTTTTTCCCTATAGAAGATAAAGTTACAGACAATTTCACAAAGTCTCTTATAGAAGCGAAGTTTTCCAAACTTCGATCTATGTTAGGCGTTCAAGAAATTGTCATTAAGGGGGGATAGGCTCTAATGTCTCCTTCCTTATCCTATTATGTCATTATTGAAAATCCTTCAATCCTATCCCAAGTTGATCTTAAGGGGGGATGTTAGGATATTTAGACACTTAGGAGTTAGTTAAGATCTACTTGTTCTAATGTGTTGTTAGGTAAAAGTGTGTTTCTTTAGTATGAATTAGTATGCATTTGTATTTACGAAATCAGATGGTCACGATATGTTCCTGACATAGAACGATCTCACAGTTCATATTCTCCTCGATCTTAATGGCTACATTGATCTGTGGATTAACACCCGATTGGTCCATGATCTGTATTTAAAGAGCATGGAGGGTCATTGTAGATCTTAACTATATTTTTTCAGGACTCAAAAATAAATAAATGTTTTCTAAAATCTCCTACTGAAATGACTGAATTTAGTCTATAATTTCTTTCATTATTTTCTTATACCAAGGATAAATAACAACAACAAATTAATGATAACAACATAATGAAAACAACATTAACATCATAATAACAACAACATAGCAACATACTAATGATAACATCATAATAACAATAGCATAAGGATGACAGACCAACTGGTAAAATACATACCTCCACCTGCAAATTTGGTTTATCCAGCCCCTGGTTCACTTGTTCTTGTGCCTACCTAAACTGCCCAACCGAATATTAACCTCCCATCCAACTAGGAACAACCTCTTCGACTCCCTAGCTCCAGGAATCTTGTGGTTTCTTGGCCCCTGAGCCCAAAGTTCCCGGCAACAACAATGCCCTATGAGAGTTCCCCAAAAACAATTGTTTCCCCACTTTTCTCCCCTTCTCTATCTTTCAGAATTTTTCAAAACCAAAATCAGATCCCCTTCCAAGTCCTCCCCTTCTTTCTTATTCTCCTATCTCAAATCCCCCTTATTAATTCCCCAACAACCTTATCCCCCCATTAATTCCCCAACAACCTTATGCCCCCATTAATTAATTCACCGACCTTTTAATAATAAAATGATAAAAGCCTCATTTAATATATTTTAATAATTAATTAAATTTAAATTAAAAACTATGATAAACATTAATCAAGTTGGGTTGTTACATACACCCACCCTTAAATAAACTTTGTCCTGAATTTAGAGTAATTTACAATACAAGGGTAATGACACACGATTCATACATTTGCATCAAATAAACAACATCATCAATTTAAAACGCTTATACATACTAGTGTATATGTGCAAGGCATGCATGTGTATCTAGCACATACAGGACTCACACATGCACTAATGACAATAATTATCACTCCTAAAGTAATTCTTGCATGCGTCCAATCCAATCAACAAGACCATTCGTTTCATAAAATATAGTAGACCAATTAAATGTTTGTGAAATCCATCAATTATAATAATTTAGCGCAAGCAACATTCACTTAGATAATTGCAGTTCAGTTAAGCAAATATAAACACACACACACACACACACACACACACACATATATAAATGAGGAAACCAAGAAATTCTAGCATAAGGCGAAAGCCCCACACACTCTCAACTACTTCTAGTCATCATTTTTCCTTAATCTACTTCCATCTTCCATACCTATCCTTCCTTTGTTGAACTATCTTGGAGCATCGACTATATTGACTTAACTCCAGATATAACCCATAAGCAGAAGTGTTAACTCTCTTGACCAAGCTTCCCCGGCAGACAATTGACAGACATCATCACATGTCTAGGGGAGCGTGAGCTAACACCGTCCTCCCATGACTCCAGGTTTTAGAGGATACACGGTGGTAAATGCCTCCACCCCTCCTAATAGAACTAGGGTCAACACCCTACCATGGACCATACAGTGGCATTGTGTTGCTAGGAATGTTTTCATCGTATATTCAGTTTTAGGCAGTCGCGCCACCTAAAAACCTGCACTTATCCACATATCATAGAAATGCATTTGAACCAACATAATTTCACATACAAGATTCATACCATATTGTTTCTCAGTCGATGTTCATGACATCAACCTTTATCATCATTATCCTTTCACTATTTCATAGCCTGTTGACCTGCAAATTAGTTTATAACACAACTCATACATATCCATGCATTATCATCATGTGAATGCATTTAATCATAATCTCAATCCAGTATCCACGTACCAACAACTTTAAATGTCAAAATTTTCAAGTTATAAATAGATTTCATAATATCCATCATAATTCAAATAGCGTTAAACATTCATAGAATTGACATTCACATAGGTTCATATGTCTTAAAAGTTCAAGTGTATCATTAATAGTTTCACAGTGAATAGAAAATAAATATGATTAGGCCTTAAGTAATTCTATTTGTCTAAGTCAAGAGGTGGCATTACATACACCCAACCTTCGAGAAAACATATTCCCAAGGTGGTAAAAAAAGTGAGGGATGATCTCGTCGTAAGGTCTCGACATCCTCCCAAGTAGCAGATCCTAGGCTATACTTGTCCCACTGGACCTTAACTTGGTCTACCAGACGATTCCTGAGTTGTCGGACCCTACGATCCAATATGTGTAACGATTCAACCATGAGGCTTCCCGCATCAAATACCTGCTATTCCTTCCAATTCGATTTATGAGATTCGCCAACAACATAATGACATAGAACAAATACATGAACATAATTATGAGTTTTATGCAAGTGGGGTGGCAATACGAGACGATAGGCAATGGGTCCAATTCTCTCTTGGATTTTGAACGGTCCTATAAGTTGAGGCGACAACTTTGTACCCTTCCCGAACCAAATGGTACTCTTATTAGGCCTGATATGAATGAAAACTTGATCTCCCACTTTATAACTTCAATCAATCCTATGTGCATCAACATAACTTTTATGTCTATCTTGTGCTTCCTTTAGTTGTTGTCTAATCTGAATCACCTATTCCTCCATCTCTTGAATCAATTATGGCCCAACTGTCACTCATTCTTCTAACCTTTCCCAACTCAACGGTGTCATGCATGGCCTTCCATACAGATCTTCATAGGGTGGCATTCCAATGGAGCTATGAAAACTATTATTGTAGGCGAACTCTACCAAAAGGTAGGTACTTCTCTAAATGGGTTTGATTATCCATAACATACATCCTAAGCATGTCTTCCATAACCTGATTTACTCTCTCAGTTTTCCCATCTGTTTCGAGATGATATGTTGTGCTTAAGTTCAAATGAGTTCCTAACGTTGACTGCAAACTTGTCCAAAACCTAGATGTGAATCGGGAGTCCCTATTTGAAATGATATTCTTAGGTAACCCATGCAAATGGATGACCTCACTTATAAACACGTGTGTCACATCAGTGACATCATAAGTGTCTCTAACTGGGATAAAATGAGCACTCTTGGTCAACTTATCAACTATCACAAGAATGGCATTGTGTCTACACGATGTGAGCGGAAATCCCACAACAAAATCCATAGAAATGACTTCCCACTTGGACATAGGAACATCATGTGGTTGTAGGAGACCTGTCGGATGGTGGTGGTCAGCCTTCACTTGTTGACACTCTAGGAACTTGGCGACGAAATGGACTACATCATGCTTCATGCCTACCCATAAGAAAATCTTCTTCATGTCTGCATACATTTTCTTCACACCCGGATGTGAAAAATATTTTTTTCTATGGGCTTCCTTGAGTATGATGCTTCGAATATCCCCACCTTCAGAGATGCATATCCTTCCCTGATATCTTAACAATCCATATGCTTCCAGGCTATATCCTTCATACTTTTGATCTACTTGCCTCCCACTCCAAAGGGTTTAAATAACCTTTAAATACCAACTATCTCCAAGAATTTTCCCCAACACACGCTCCCTCAGATTAACTTTTAAGGGTACAAAAGAGAAGACACGTGGTATCCTACTCAAGGAATCTGTGACCACATTCTCCTTTCCCTTGATGTACGAAATTCCAAAATCATACTTACTTATAAACTCACTCCATCGCCTTTGCTAGAATTAAGATCCCTTTGAGTGAAGAGATGCTTTAAGCTTTCATGGTCTGTTTTAAGCTCAAAGTTTCACCCCACTAGATAGTGCCTCCATAGTTTTAGAGCTAGCATTACAACTGCCTAATCTAAATCATGAGTAGCATAAAGCTCCTCATGTTGCTTCAACTTTCTTTATGCATAAGCTATCACTCCTCCATCCTACATTATCACGGCTCCAAATCCTTGCTTCGAGGCATCCGTGTAGACTGTGAATTATTTTTCCATATCCGACGCTCGTAGAATTGGTGCACTAGTTAGTAACCTCTTAAGCTCGATGAATGCAATATCACATTCTTATGTCCATTCATTCCTGACCCCCTTGTGCTGCAAAGTGGTGATGGGTTTCTCTATTTTAGAGAACCCTTCCACAAACCTCTGATAATAACCAGCTAGCCCCATGAATCTTCTCACCTCATGGGAATTTATCGACACTGTCCATTCCATAGTGGCCTTTACCTTTTTTGGATCCACAAAGATTCCTTCACCGGAAATGATATGGCCTAAATAGTGAATTTATTTCTGGAAGAAAGAACACTTAGACAATTTTCCATACAATTTGTTCTCTCTAAGGCATGACATCACCACTCATAAGTGTTCCTCATGTTCTTTTTCATTCTTGGAATAGATGAAGATATCATCCAGAAAGACCTGTACAAAGCAGTCTAAGTACTTTTGGAATACACCATTCATGAGGCTCATGAATACTGTTGGTGCATGGGTCAAACCAAAAGGTACTACAACGAACTCATAATGCCCAAACCGAGTTTGAAAGGAAGTATTACGAATATTGCCTTCCTTAATCCTTAACCGGTGATACCGTGATCACAGATCAATTTTTGAGAACATTGTTGTTCCTTTCATCTCATCAAAAAGATCATCTATCCGTGGCATTGGGTGCCTATTTTTCACTCTAGCATGGTTCAAATCCCTGTAATATATACACAGTCGTAAGGAACCATCCTTATTCTTGACAAAAATTATTGTTGCACCCCAAGGTGAGACACTAGTCCTTATTATCCCTAAGTCAAGTAGTTCCTTCAACTGCATCTGAAAATCACAAAGTTTTGGTGTCGTCATCCTATACGGTGTCTTGGAAATTGGCTCTGCACCATGTTTTAGCTCAATGGTAAAATCAAGCTCCCTCTCAGGAGGTAACCCTAAACACTATTTTGGAAAAACATCATTAAACTCCGACAATATTGGATATTGATCCAAGGAGGGTCCTTTCCCTTCATTGACTGCTTCCACTACATACAATCAACAACCTTGCCTCATGCAACATTTAACCTTCATGGTCAAGATAAAGTGTAGAGACACTTTCCTCCGTACACCGTGGATCTCTACTAACCTTCCTTCATCATCAACACAAATCACCCTTTTTGCAAAACAATCTACCATAGCTCGATGGGATTCTAACCAGTCCATTCTAATGATTAGGTCATACATCCCGAGAGCAGTGACGTACACCCTCAACCTAGTAGTACACACTCCTAGGTCTACTAGAAAATTATCAACACTAGGTCCCACCGCTTGTTTTTCCCTTGAAGCCATCTTGACTTGTTTGAAGTCATCGTGCTCGTAGGATTCCAACCCACACTTTTCTAATGCACTAGGTGAAATGAAACTATTTATAGCACCGGAAACAAATAAAATTTTAACATTGACATGATTTAGCGTACCTGACGACTCCACCACAATGGATTGATGCTCTCCCTGGCGGTTATTAACCATTGCATAAATTTGGTGGTTTCTACTTGCTCTTCCCATCGAGGCCTTTCCTTCTGTATGCACAAAGCCTGCTTGTAACTCTGGAAAATCACATTGATAATGAGGTCCTCCACACCCCCAACAAGAAACACCAGATGGAACCTGCACATCACCTTGTGACGGTCTCTTAAATGAGTTCCTTGCCCTGGAACCCCCACCCTACTAATTGTTCCCTGAGAATTTCATGGACCTACCCGCGTCGTTGGCGATGAGCAGGATGCTGCACTCGCTGCCATTGAAATACATGTCATAATTGCTCTAGGTGTGACTCTATTTCCATAAGGAGGTGGCCTAGAGTTTCCACCCCTGGAGAAGATCCTAGGGGCCTTCCTCACGAATCCAGGAAGTTGTGGAATGGTTGACCTCATACCTTCGTTTAAGCTCATATGCTCCTCCATGTAACGATCATTTTCCACTGCTTCAACAACTGACGATGGTTTCCACATCCATACCATGGCCCTTATCTTAGGGTTTAACCTGAACACAAAACATTTTTCTTGTCATTTATCAATACCCATGTATGAGACATATTTTACTAACTCCATGAACATAATCTCGTAATTTTTCACGTTCTTGTTTCCCTGAACTAGAGCATGAAATGCTCTTACATGTTGTTCCTCGTAGTACACGGGTAAATATTTCCTCTGGAACCTTTCTTCAAAAATCTCCCATGAGACGGTGTCTGGGGTAAGGTGCAACTGCCTCTCCAAGTTACCCCACCATTTCAAGGCATTGTCCCTCAACTGAAATATTGCTATCTTCACCTCTGATGTGGAAGCATAGTCTCTTAAGGTGAAACCTCGTGTCATTCCTTCCAACCATGCCTCTGGACGTTCACTTGCACACCCCACAACAAACTCTGGGAGTTTGATCTTCTGTAGTTCTCTGGTGATGTCCCCTGGTGGAGGCCCTCCCTATGGGTCCCTCGCCACTTCGAGGTTACGCTCTCCAGATGGTGGGGGTTCCACTTTGACATCAATTGACTGGCGTCCCTTTAATGTCTCATTAATGGCCTCTAAAGAGCGCAAAATGAGAGCTAATTCAGGCAATGGTGGTGGCAGCTCCGTTGTTGGTGGTCCTTGCAACAATGCCACTTGGCCTCGATTTCCCCAAGTCCTAACCATCTTGAATAACTAAATCTACATCAAACTGAATATTTATCATGGAACATTTTAAGTCATTCCACATTCGCTCAACTTATACTTGCAAACATAGGGTTAGGCGTAAGTTTTTTTTTTACTTGTCTATAAACAAACATTACTCTATTTAGGGTAACTAGCTAAAGGTCTGGGTCAAAAGCCTTTAAGCTTGGTAACTTGTTTGGGTAAGTTTCTAACTCCCTTGCCTTGCCATCTATGCTAGCACTGCAAGGTACCTGCCAATCATTATTACTTACCTCCTTAAGTCCTTAGAAACTTGGAAACTAAGTACAATGTTTTAAACACAATGTAAAATAATTATTAAACCCCCAAACAACCCCATTTGATTGACATGTTGTGCACATAATGCTCCATGTGGCCTCTCTTTCCTTGATATTCGATGTTTGTACTTGACACTTGGGCTTGGAGGCGTAAGTGATGAATATGGTGTTTGATAGTATGTGATGTCAATGACTTGGAGTAGTGAGCTCGATGACCAAACACATAATGTAAATCTCTCCCTTGGCACACCATGTGAGAGTGTTTTGTTTGGTGTTTAATGGTGTTGATTAGTGGCTTGTGAAATCTGACTTGGAGTTTGGGTTCGAAGCCGCAACATATTTTTTTAACTTATATATATATATAACCTACAATATAATTTTTTGTTCACATAATATTATTAATTTGTAATAATTATTTACTTAATTAATTAATTAATTAATTTAATACAAAATTATTTTAGTTTTATAAAAACTTATTTTATTTATTAAAATTTTATTCTTATAGACAATGGGCTTGTAAGCTCCTCACATGGCATTCCATGTGGGTGCTATCAATACTTGGGGCTTGGTGGATTGTGTGATATTCAATGACTTGGGGTAGTGGGCTTCCATGATGAAAAGCCCATTATTTTAACTTTATTTTATTTATTAATAAATTTATTAATAATTTTTTTATATTAATTAAAATAATTTAAAGTTATGTGAATTTAGTTAATTTTAAAATATATCATAAAAAAATTATTTTGAATAAGGTTGGGCATCGTGGGACCTCTCATGAGGCCCACATGCCTCCTCCCCGCTCTCAAACCCTACCCCACCTCTTCTCACTCACACAACACACATTAATCTGCATGACTGCCTCTTCCTCTGCAATTGTGAGTCGAGGGTTTGGCCCTGGCTCCACGACTGATTGTCTGAAGGCGCGACCATGGTTGAGGTGACGTGTAGTTCTTGGGACTTGGACCCTGTCGATTCTCCTCCTCGTGGTTTTGTATTGGACTTGAGCCAACAACTATGGAGTTGGGCATCGAAGAAATGTGGTTTGAGCTTACGTGTGACCATGGAAGCTACAATTGTCTGGTGTGTGTGCGGGTATTAGTGGTTTCTTTGGAAGTCTTATATTTGAAGAGAAGTAGGTGTCCAAAGAGGCATTTGCCTCCTGCACCCAGGGGGTGGCTTCTAGTTGGAAACCTGTTTTAGGTTGCATTCATCGGGAAACCGATCACATATGTGGTTCAAGACTTGAGAGAGAAGTTTGGTCCCATTTTCACACTTAGAATGGGGAAAAGAATACGCTCATAATCATCACCTGCCCGGAGGTAGCACATGAGGCCCTCATAGAGAAGGGGATGGTCTTCACCAGCAGGTCGACCGAACTGCATGCTTATTACCTACTTCTTGGAGAGAACTAATCTAACCTGAGTCCCAAAAGAACTCACATCTTTATGGTGGAAAAATTATACAAAAGGCCCACATCTTTATGGTGGAAAAACTGTGCAGAAGGCCCACATGCATGCATGCTAGGATCTTCTTAGATGGAAAACTGTCCAAAATGCTTAGTCTGGTGTTCACGTAGAGTGACTATTTTGAGAGTGTTGAGTCTTATTTAAGAGCGAGAGGGGACAGAGCTCCCACAAGGGTACTACAACGATACGCATGTAAATGCATGAAGCAAAGGTATACAGGTAAAAAAAAAAAAAACAGAAAGGGCACTCCCTTTGAATTTGAAATGGTACCTATTTACTACGGAACTGTTGCATTTACACTATTTATATCGTCGGTTTGTTGCTCCTGGATTGGTTATGATCATATTGAGCAGACATTTGTCCACATTGCTTGTTGGAGTTTGTTTTCTCTTTGGGAAGAATTGCATTTATTTTCATATTAACATTAACATGTCTGCCATAGCTATTCAGAAGGTTCAATTTATGACTGGGCATTACAAACAACATGATTAAAACCTGAGATTCATATAACCTAGAAGAGGGATCAAGGATTCATAGTGATAAATCCGTAGAGATGGCATTTTTGTCAACTAACATGGATGAATGATTGGCTAACATGATCTATAATCAATAGTTGCAAGAGAAACATGCATTAAGTGAGTTAATAGATAGTTATTCAGTTTTGAATGTTGAGGCTGAATTGCATTGGGGTTTGAAGGAACTTGTTCGAGATCCTCTTAATACCTGTATGGCCTTTGGTTCTTAAGTCATTTCTAACGAGTCAGTCACTGATAGTAGAAACTGTGGCAACAATGGCATTTATCGTCGACGTTTGAATCATGTGAGTGAGTGGTGTAATATAGGTCAACTATGGGATTTGTTGCAGTAAGATGAGGAAGAGGAAAGTGATCAACTGACACACAGGAAACATAAATCCAATAGTGAAGAATCGATAGAGTCTTTAGCTACAAGAAGATGACAATCTAGGATTTTGAATCGGTGGGTTGCACGCCAAGCTTGTAACAACCCAATTTGGAATGCAGATGAAGAGATATTGCTCTTAGAGGTATGACAAACTATAAGGGAGTTGAAATGTATGGATTATGAAACTGGGCAGAGGTTGGAGACCATGTTGGCACAAAGACAAAATTTTGTCATGGGTGGTCAAGCCCAGGTTTCAGTTTTGAAACCGGGCTCTGATACCATTTGTAGAGCCTAACTATCTTTTTTTTCAGGACTCAAAAATAAATAAATGTTTTCTAAAATCTCCTACTGAAATGATTGAATTTAGTCTATAATTTTTTTCATTATTTTCTTATACCATGGATAAACAACAACAACGTATTAATGATAACAACATAATGACAACAACAACAACATCATAATAACAACAATATAACAACATATTAATGATAACATCATAATAACAACAACATAAGGATGACAGACCAATTGGTAAAATACATACCTCCACTTGCATATTTGGTTGATTCAACCCTTGGTTCACTTGTTCTTGTACCTGACCAAACTGCCCAACTAAATATTATCCTCCCAGCCAACTAGGAACAACCTATCCATCTCCCTAGCTCCAGGAATCCTTGTGGTTTCCTGGGGCCCGATCCCAAAGTTCCCAGCAAGAACAATGTCTGTGAAAGTTCCCCAAAAACAATTGTTTCCCCAATTTTCTCCCCTTCTCTATCTTTCAGAAATTCTCAAAACCAAAATCAGATCCCCTTCCAAGTCATCCCCTTATTTCTTATCCTCCTCTCTCAAATCCCCCCCATTAATTCCCCAACAACCTTATCACAACTTAATTCCCCAACAACCTTATCCCCCCATTAATTACTTCACCCACCTTTTAATAATAAAATAATAAAAGGCTCATTTAATCTATTTTAATAATTAATTTAATTTAAATTCAAAAATATGATAAAAACTAATCAATTTGGGTTGCTACACTCATTTGTCGATGATCGATTGGGAGAAACTCTCTTGTAAAATCTCTCTGTAATTTTTTTCTTTTGCATTAATAAATTGCTCGAAGTGGCTGCATTGGATGGGGTCATGGATGTTTCCCCGTAGGGGTTTTACCATGTCAAAAAATCGGTGTGTTGATCTTTGATATGGTTGTGTGAGTGGTTACTAAAGGTGTTCATCCTCTGTTGGAATACCTGTGTTTTCGAACACACACCTAAGTTTTTGATCTTGATTTGTGGGGATGATCTCTAATATCGATCTATCTTTTATGGGGGGCACGTAAGCTATATATCTTATCTTCATAGGGGCACTCTTGGCCATTCAAAATAGTGTTAACTTTTCGAGCCCCTACTTGTGCTAACCACTACGATGCAAAATGGATCATCAATCTAATTTAACAAGGGAAGTTTGCGTTGTTGATACACTTCTTTCTTAAAATCACATGCTCTTCATCCATGGCCCTTCGCAATGTTTTTCCTCAAAAATTTTGTAGGAATTTCACCATTGATTTACAAGGAGTAGCACCACAAATGGGAAACATGAAGGTGATAGGACCGACAAGGTTTTCTCAATGGGGTATTGAGTACTTCAAACGAGGAGAAAATTGCATAACCTTTTGTGGAAGGGAAACCAAGGATTAATCTAAGAAATCTACGTAAAGGGTCATGAAGGTCAAAAATTTTAGTAGGAGTTTCCCAATGGGAAAACATATAGTTGCACAGAACTATGGTAGGCATGTTTTGAACCATGAAAGTTCCTAAAATCATGATAACAAAGGTGGAACCATGAAAATTCTTGAAATCATGATAACAAAGGTGGAACCATGAAATTTTCATGGTTTCACCCCTGACCATCATAGTTCTGAGCAGTTTGTACAAGCTTGTAATGGTGTTTATGCCTAGTGCCTAAGGTTTGTCGCTTAAGAATATCAAAGTAAATTTCTTGTATCCCAAGTAGAAGCCCTACAACATTCATTGTCATTAAGTAGTAGCAAGATAAGGAAGAGTAGTCGGTATTACACATAATAGAGGTAACAAGTGATAGGCTCATGTTGTTCAACATGTACATCATATTATTATGGCCACATGATGATGATAATGATGATAATATGGGAATATTCATCGTGTGCTTTTCCCAATGCAACAAGGCAATGATAATAAACCAAAATTTTTATCACCATCCTGAGTAGTCAAGAATTATGAAAAGGTATTGTTTGAAATGGCAAGCCTTATACACCCCTCATAAATCTTGTCTAACATTGAATCAACTAATTCCTGCCTCTAACCTTGCAATTCATGGTAGAGAGCCTCTCACTTCAATACAAATTTGCAAACAAAATAGTTATCATTTCAATGTTGTAAACAAGATTTATAAAAAATAGATGATTTTTCCTTTTGAGTTTAAGAGATAGAAAATGTATAACATAATCTATCATTTTTAATGATAAATCATGAAATGACCCCACCATCATGAAAGTAGAGTGAGAGTGGATGTGTGCAACTCTCTTTGTTGTAAAATTGGAGCCCACATTCAAACTCCATGTCCATCTCTTTAAAGTAACAAACATTAATAAAGACAAAGACATTTTGTAAATGCTTATGGAATTGTATAAAAAGATGAATTAGGTTAATTATTTACAAATGTGAAACAATGAGAGTGCATTTTCCAACATTTTATTCTTTTATTTTTTAGATGGGAAAGCAATATGCACCCAGCAGAGTAGTAAATGGTATATAAGCTAGGATATACATCATTGGATATAAATATTTTTAGATCAAATGGTGTGTACCCCAACTTATACAACATTTATTACTCTACTATGAGGTGCATATTGTTTGTCTTTTAGATGTGGTTAACACATGGTTTGTAAAAAACTAAAATAATGTTATTTGTGGGTTTACACTCGGTACTGAAAGTTCTTATAGTTTTCATATTTGTACATTATGGAGTATCCATATTTCTATGTATTTTTGTGTGGAGAGAGGTTAGGTATATGGTACAAATTTGGGTGAAAAGATGTATTAAGCAACTTATGTAAGTTAATAAATAAGGATATTTGTAATGTTAATTGTAAGTTAATAAATATGTATATTTGTAATGTTTTTTTTTTTTTTTTTTTTTTT
>JASDQU010107287.1:37284-78347 GCA_032191745.1 Picea mariana | reverse complement strand
CTTCATATTAATATGTCCTTCGACTATAAATTTTTGCATCATCTTTATTGTTCGAACTATAGAACTAAAAACATTATTTTTTATATAATAAAAAAAACCTTATATGTCATCATCTCATTGGAGAATAGATTCGAAGTCTTATTGCCAGCTTCACTATTCCCAATGTTTTAATTCATGAAGATCTTGGATTAACACGCATATATTTTCGTATGCATTGCTCAAAGGTGGATTAATGCTAGACTCTTACTTAACATTAGTTTGAATGTTTGTCTTAGCATTTTCTGCTAGCTAAATTTATCCTAAGTTTCGTTAATTATAAATATTATTATGTTTGTTGTTGCGGTGTCCACCCGCTATAGCTGCACTGTCCAAATGTAATTTGGATGCAGGATCCCTTGGCACGCGCTATGACTACTCCATCCAGTTGTAATTTGCATGCATGATCCATCAAGCTATTAAAGCAAAAGGAGCAACCAAGAAATGGAAGCATGGAAGCATGTCCTCTGCAACTAGAATCCTTTTCTGCATCCCCCCTTCTTGTCCTAGCTATTGTCAGGTGAGCTCTACTTTCTCTTGCCGCTCTTGGCTCTCCAGTCGGTCGAGAATTTGGTGGCCTTTGCCACAAGGCTGTACACTGCCGCCAGAAACTAAAGAAACTAAACACATTTGACTAAAGAAACTATACACATCATGGAGCGTTTGACTAGAGAAACCAGACACACTTTTGGGCGACATTTCAATTAGTAAACCAGATGTGGTAGTAAATCCCTAGCTAGCAGCATATCCACCACCGGGTTGAGACCAAGTTGCAGATCCATGTGGAGAACTAATTCAAATGTAAGGAGAGGATGCGCAAGCACGCTCGACTGTAAGGATAAGAAATTCTCAACTAAACTTCGATGTTTCAGGTGCGTTTAGCTCTTGTCCGCACCAGGAAAGGAAGAAAGCAAGGTATTTATTGCTTGTTCGCATCGTGAAAGGAACAAAGCAAGGTATTTATTGCTTTTCCACATCGGGCAAGGACAATAACCAAGAACCAAGAACAAAGTTTCTCTATATTTTATCTAATCAACTCTGTGCTTGGTTGAAGGGCACCTCATGACCCACGCCTTGCCTTTTATTGAAGAACTTACCTTATCTATTTATACTTCAATTATTGCTTATACTACTACAATTGCTGGATTGAAACAAACGACATCAACGACATCTTTAGGAAGTAATAAGTTAATATCAACAACGTCAATGGCTCTTCTTTAAGTGGATCAACTACTTAAGCTGGACCTGGAACTGGATATGCTTATGCGAGCTATGGCTCTAGAATTGAAAGAGATGCTTATGGGACTGGCTAAGCAACTGTAGAACCAAGCTCATGATCTCACTCTTGAAAGTCATAATCTCTATCACTAGAATCAGTATTGAACCAATTGGTTCAATATCAACCACTTCAATTGCTGAGTCAACAAAGCCAACTGACTCAGATACTGGCTTAGATGTTGCTACCTTTGCCATTGGTGATATCTTTGCTCTCGTTTCTTCCTCCACTACTGATAGTTCGATTTGGTCAACTGGATATGACACTGGGTCAAATGAGTTAATAGAAACCAGGTCAACTGTTGGTGTTACAATTGTCATGAAACTGCATTTCGATCTGTATCTAGAACTTATTAATCAATGACTAGGACTAGAACTACATTGTTGGATCAACTTAACCGAGTCCCAGTCCTCCTACTCTTGCTCCTTCCTCTAATGTTCTTCCCGCCGTCTATACCTATTATTTCCTTGCTCTCGCGACCCCTTTGCCCTCTATTGGATTTTATGCCTGCGGGGTTTCGATCCCTAGGCTCTATAATTGGAGGGTATGCTCCCGAAAATGGAAGTATATCCGCGGTTGGAGAATCTGTGTATGGATCTGGAAATGGATCTAGAGACTCTCTCCAAATAATGGATCATTTACCTTTTACCGTCCTGTCATCCCTACTTATACTACTTTCTGGCCTTTGACAAAAAATGAGGTTCAACGCTTTTGTTGGTTGGAGAGCCCGGGGAGCGATAGGGATGACAATGGGTTATAACTAAATTATTTTTTAAGGCTTCTTCAAAATTTATAATATAAGCGCAATCTTGAGCCCGCCAGCCTAGGAGTCCGCCTGTCAATTTGTATATTGCGGAACTCTGGGTGCTATTTGGAGGACATGTAATAATAGAAGTGCAATTTTGAGCCCACCAGCTTGAGAAGCCGCGATCCAAAAAGTGACTAAATATGGAATGAGGAAGCCGTCAGTCGGACTTGTGATACAGAAGCATGACTATAAATGTGAACCCGTGAGTCTGCCAACCTGCGCACCTAGACATTATCGGCAAAAGGAATAACAATAAACACAAAGATACAAAATATAATAATAATAAACACAGTTATTATCCCATTCCAAGTTTATTAAATATCACCTCATAAAAGAGAACGAAGTTTATAGCCATGATGAAGGTACTCCAACCCAAAAGCCACCCCCACCGCTATCTTCAGTTGTTGTCTCCAATTCAATCGACAATCCTACAGACGTGCAGTAGAATGTGCAAGCTAATATTGGTCAAATATACAACATATAATAATAATAAACATAGTTATTATCCCATTCCAAGTTTATTAGATACCACCTCATAAAAGAGAGCGAAGTTTATACCAATCATACATTAAAAAAAAAATGGATTTAACATCCTTTAATAATTTTATGTAATTAAATTGTACAATATTAATATTTAATATTAATAATTTAATAATTGGAAATAATGTTTTTAGATAATGTTAGATAGTTGATAGGGAGTGCCACCCATCAACAATATCTCTCATCAATAATTAATAGTTGAATAACTAATTTATTAAAGGACAAAGATTAAACGAAGACAATTATTGGGTGTATCCCACCATCCAATCTTACACCCTCACTCATATTTTCAAAATAAAAAACACCTATCACTATAATTTAATATATCGCACCTTTTAAATTCAATTAATATATTTTTTTTTGTAAGTTAGAATTTGTATTAGAGCCTACTAAGCAGTAAGAGTTACAACTATCATACTATCCCAGGTGGTTGTGGCAACTTTGCCCTGGTGGGAAACCAAAGCTGTCACGCGGCCATTAAAGTTCACAGTAACCATGCAAGTCTTGAAAAACTGAAATAAACCTGAAATGTACCACACTATATCTAGAATGCCACGCAGGGTGATTATGCTGCTTGCTAGACTATCCATACCAAAACACAAAATTGAAATGAACTAAATCTGCAAAATCCTAGAACTGAGATGCCGCACAGGTCATAGAACTTGTGAGATAAACTATCTGGATGCATGAAAACAAAGGAAACCTGAGAGAGAAGAGGCTATCTTGAGCTGGGGTCAAGCCTCTCCTCGTGCCTTTGGTCTTGCGCGATGTCCTTGCTTGTCACCCTCGTGTTCGATATAGCTTGCATGAGATCCTAAAGAAGAGTCGTCAAGTGTTCCTCACGATGATTTCGTTCTTCTTCTCTGTGTTGCATTGCATTGATGGCACCTTTGAGATCCTCAATTGTTCGCTTGATGGCATCCAAAGAGTCCATGATAGCTTCCTTCCTAGCACAGCGGGTGAAAACAGGAGAGGGCAAAGGTGGTGGTGGTAGATCAGAGGAAGAGGTGGTGGAGTTGGGAGAGGGGAGAGGAGAGGACGAAGAAGAGAAAGGGATATATGGAACGAGGGGAGCAGTGGGTGGAGGAGGGGGAGGTAGAGGCTGGCAGGGGGGTGACGGGCTGAGTTTTGGCACGAAGCCCAGGGAGTTGCCTTGGCTGTCGAACCATTCGACTTGGCAGGCGTAAGGAGAAGACATAGGAGGCAGATCTGGAGAAGTAGCTCGTTCAGGAGAGTGGTCTGGAGAGATGACAGGAGAAGAAGCTATGGGATGCTCTGGGGTCGAGGCGTGCATAGGGTCTGAAGGTAAGCTTGGAAGAGCCTGCTTGCCTCGTTCTCTCTCTCCTCTTCCTCTTGCAGCGTACCAGGCTGCCCCCCGTTTTGATTTGCCTTGAATTCGTGGCATGAGGAGAATCACCGGAGACCCAAGAAGGAAAGCGTGAGAATTGTTATGCCACAACCGACCAGAGGAAGAGAACTGGGAGCCGAGGGTCAGAGCGCCAAGAAAAATTGATCCAGAGGCAACAAACTAGACCGTTTGCAGAAGAAAGCCAAAAATCTGGAGGCCGAGGTCTTGAATGAGCTATGGCGTTCCTTAGCACTCGCCTAAATCCGCTGAACCCGTTAGGACGATGGGACTGGGCCTTCAGCCAACCCATAGCCAATATTTCTCCCACGAACTGGAGCACCATACCATTAAACGAGTTCGAGTTCAAATGAAAGCAGAGTTGTTGAGGTCGAGGTATTAAACACATGGATTAATGATGGAGGTGGGTGTGGGTTGCGCTGGCTCGAGGCGGCGAAGGATGTGGCCAAAGGTCTTCTCGTATGACCATCCACCCGTCATATCCTCTGTCACCCCATCCGGAGGAATTCAATTAATATATTACTAATACAAACATGCAAAATATAATAATAATAAATACAATTTTTTTATCCCATTGAAAGTTTATTAGATATCACCCAAAAAATACAACCAAGTTTATATACATGAGAAAGTTTATTAGACATCAATAAAAGGTTATAATCAAAAGTACATAGTAAAGTTTTTTTAAAACTTAAAATTAACTATTCTTATTTTCAATTTTTGTTAATTTTATTTGAAATTTATATTAAAAAAAAATTATTCAATTTTTTTTTTGAGTTTTACTCAGAATGTATTTACCATAAACTAAAAAAAATTAGTTAAAATTTTTAAAATTCAATTATGAAAATATTAAAAAAAACACAATTATATTAAATTTTATATTCTTATAAAATTAAGATAAATTTATAATAATGAAATTATTAATAAATAAAAGTATTATAATTTTTTTGTTCATTTTAATTTGAATAATTAACATTATTTTTTAAAGAATACATGTTTAAAATTAAAATAAATATCTAGATTTTACTAAAATATCTATGAAAGCTAATGGTTATATGGAAGTTTGAGATCATAACGTTTAAATTTCGTTAAAGTTTATTAAAATATATAAGCAAATGGTTATATGGAAGCTTGAGATAGTAATTCAGAAGTTAAATTTTAAGAAAATAAAGTAAGAATTATCATAATTAAAGTTAATGGTATCATGAACATTTCATTTTAACATGATCAACCCTTAACAATATAAAATAATAGTTTTTATTTTTATAACTAAATTACTTTTTAGGGCTTCTTAAAAATTTATAATATAAGCACAATCTTGAGCCTGTCAGCCCGGGAGTCCGCCTGTCAATTTGTATATCGCAGAACTGCAGGTGTTGTTTGGAGGACATAGAACAATAGAAACACAATTTTCAGCCTAGACTAGGAACCCACGATCCAAAAAGTGGCAAGTATGGAATGAGAGCCCAGACCGGGAACCCACGATCCAAAAAATGGCTAAGTATGGAATGAGGAAGCCGTCAGTCGGATGATACAAAAGCATGACTATAAATGTGAACCCGTGGGTACAAAATATAATAATAATAAACACAATTATTATCCTATTCCAAGTTTATTAGATATCACCTCATAAAAGAGAACGAAGTTATGTAATTAAATTGTATAATATTAATATTTAATATTAATAATTTAATATTTGGAAATAATGTTTTTAGATAATGTTAGATAGTTGATAGGGATCACCATCCGTCAACAATATCAAATTGTACAATATTAATATTTAATATTAATAATTTAATATTTGGAAATAATGTTTTTAGATAATGTTAGATAGTTGATAGGGATCACCATCCATCAACAATATCTCTCATCAGTAATTAATAGTTGAATAGCTAATTCATTAAAGGATAAAGATTAAATGAAGACAATTATTGGGTGTATCCCACCATCCGATCTTACACCCTCCCTCATATTTTCAAAATAAAAAAATACCTATCACTATAATTTAATATATCACAACTTTTAAATTCAATTAATATATTACTAATACAAACATGCAAAATATAATAATAATAAATACAATTTTTTTATCCCATTCAAAGTTTATTAGATATCACCCAAAAAATCCAACCAAATTTATATAGATGAGAAAGAGAAAGTTTATTAGACATAATACAAAATTATAATCAAAAGTACACACTAAACTTTTTTTAAAACTTAAAATTAACTATTCTTATTTTCAAATTTTGTTAATTTTATTTGAAATTTAAATTAAAAAAAAAATTTATTCAAATTTTTTATTTTTATTTTTACTCAAAATGTATTTACCATAAACTTAAAAAAATTAGTTAAAAATTTTAAAATTCAATTATGAAAATATTAAAAAAATACAATTATATTAAATTTGATATTCTTATAAAATTAAGATAAATTTTATAATAATGAAATTATTAATAAATAAAAGTATTATAAAATTTTATTCATTTTAATTTGAATAATTAAAATTATTTTTAAAAAAATACATGTTTAAAATTAAAATAAATATCTAGATTTTATTAAAATATCTATGAAAGCTAATGGTTATATGGAAGTTTCACACCATAAAGTTTAAATTTCGTTAAAGTTTATTAAAATATGGAAGCTTGCAATAGTAATTTCGAAGTTAAATTTTAAGAAAATAAAGTAAGAATTACCATAATTAAAGTTAATGGTATCATGAACATTTCATTTTAACATGATGAACCCTTAATAATATAAAATAACATTTTTTTATTTTTATAACTAAATTACTTTTTAAGGCTTCTTCAAAATTTATAATATAAGCGCAATCTTGAGCCCCCCAGCTCGGGAATCCAGCTATCAATTTGTATAATAGAACAATAGAAGCACATTTTTGAGCCCGTCGGCCCGAGAACCCGCGATCCAAAAAAGTGGCTAAGTATGGAATGAGGAAGTCGTCGATAGGACTCGTGATACATAAGCATGACTATAAATGTGAACCCGTGAGTCCACCAACCCGCACACCTAGACATTTTCGGAAAAAAAATGAATAATAATAAACACAAAGATACAAAATATAGTAATAATAATAAACACAGTTATTATCCCATTCCAACTTTATTAGATATCACCTCATAAAAGAGAACGAAGTTTATATCGATCATACATTTAAAAAAAATGGATTTAACATCCTTCAATAATTTATGTAATTAAATTGTACAATATTAATATTTAATATTCATAATTTAATATTCAAAAACAATTTTTTTAGATAATGTTAGATAGTTGATAGGAATCACTATCTGTAAACGATATCTCTCATCAATTATTAATAGTTGAATAACTAATTTATTAAAGGATAAAGATTAAATGAAGACAATTATTGGGTGTATCCCACCATCCAATCTTACACCCTCCCTCATATTTTCAAAATAAAAAAAACCTATCACTATAATTTAATATATCACACCTTTAGACTTCTTGCGTGCAAGGAGAATATGCTGTAGACCTAATTGTTGGGGGGATGAAACCCTAGCGCTCTGTAACGCTTCCTTTGCAACCTGTTGCATGTCTGGATTAACCTGCCGTGGAACCTGTTGCCTGCAACGCGCTGGTACAGACAGAATCTGGGGACTGAATAGACAGAATGAGTCTGGAAGGGGGGGGGGAAACCCCCCTTGTACAATAATGTTACCTCCAATGATAGGGCATGAACAAGAGCTAAGCAACCTACCTTTGAACTGTCGTCGCAGCTACTTGACGAACTCCTCGCAAGAGAACAAGGGCTCAGAAAATAAATGGATGTGGAGCCAAGCACGTCCCATCCAAAGGAATCTCGTGGATGGGAGTCAGAAAAACTTCCCAGATATCTCATAAGCTCGACAAGGGTGGGACAACACACACAGTTCATGCGAGAGCACGCCCTCATCGACAAGTTCTTAGGGCTTTGGCCGTCTGAGTGTGACCTAATATGATGGATTAAAGACTGGTGGAACCCTAAAGGAGACTATGAGGTACAACTCAGCTCCAAAGGCTTCTTCACGATTATCATCTACAACCTCGAAGACAAGGATAAAATATTTGATAATGGGCCATACTTCTACAACCCGGCTAGGTTATTTCTGCGCTTCTGGACAGACCGCTTCATCCCAGAAAAGGAAGACTTCACAATGGCTCCAGTGTGGATCAGACTATACTCCTTGCCTCAAGAGTTATGCCTGGAAGAAATCCTTATGGGAATAGGTAACATAGTGGGGCGATATGTCAAATCGTTGGATGATACAAAGTAAAGAAAATACACCTCCTATGCCTGTATCTGTGTATACATGGACATCTCCAAATCTCTACTTGGATCTGTTACTTTGGAATATCAGGATGAGGACTGGCACCAAAAAATCGACTATGAACACATCCCTTTTCGATGCAGGAAATGCCATGAGCATGGTCACCTCTTCTGAGATTTCCCCATGAATGCTCAAGGGCCCAAGGCTGGAGAAAATAAACAGAAAGATGGCTTTACCACAGTTACAGGAAGGAAAAAGAACCCCCCAAGGAGGCAGAATCAAGACCCCGCCCCCAAGATTCCAACAAAAAACTCCTATGAAGTTCTAAACCAGCTGCCGAAAGTTGAAGAGATCTAAGATCCGCACAAATCGAAAAACCCAGAGAAAGGGAAAATTCAAGCAATGCACACCTCTACACAAAATAAAGAGGCAGACCAAGAATATAAAGGAGGGGTAAATGGGGACATCCAGATGCAACTGGATGAACAAGATCTAGTGGGCATCGATCTTGAAAAACTTGAGGAAGCCCTCAATCAAAAGGATCTGCACGCCCTCCTTGTAGAGAAACTCCACAAGGTACACAAAGTCTTTTTAGACTCCACAACAGGATCCAAAGCACAGTTGGGTATAGCCACAGATCCAAGCTCAGACTCAAAGTGAACGCCATGGGAAAGCAAAAGAAGGGGATGAAAATCTGCTCAACAACTTATTAAAGAGGCAGGGAATCTCATGCTCAACTCTAGGTAGATCCAAAGGCTATCGGAGGGATACCTCCACCCACCTTGACAATCATTATGATGAAGATAATCACCTGGAAGATGAGGGGACTCAACGACAGATCAAAACAAAGGATCCTCCGAGACTGTATTCGTGTAGAAAATCCAGATGTCCTCCTACTACAGGAGCCAAAATGCGTTGGAGTAGAAGTAGAAACCATCTTCCACCGTAGCTGGCGTGGGTGTGATTTCATACATTCCGACTCCGCAGGTGCATCTGAGGGATTAGAAATTTTATGGAACTCCAACACTGTCACAATGATCAGACCCTTCTCCACCATAGGTATGCTCATGACACACTTCACAGTCATAGGGTTGACCCAGGAAGGAGCCATCACAAATGTCTATGGACCACAAAGCCAACAGGACAAAGAAAGCTTCATGAAATGGATCACTCACATCAAAACTCTGTTGAGCACGCCCAACTAGATACTAGGGGGAGAATTCAACATGATCCCGACGCTAGAAGAGAAAACGGGAGGAACTAAAAGGCTGGAGCAAGACAATGGTAAGTTCAAAACACTTATTGACCAGCTAAATCTAGTAGATATTGAAACTCACAATGGCACTTTCACCTGGTCTAATCACAGAACTGGACATCAGCAAGTGGCATGCCGTCTTGACCGCTTCCTTGTAGCAGAATAACTGTTATAGAAGGATCCTGCCATGGAAGGCCTCATTCTTCCAAAGGCAGGCTCGGACCACTAACCTATTGCCTTTTGTTTGGACAGAGGGGTGACACCAAAATACAAACCCTTCCGGTTTGAGAAATTTTGGCTATCACACCCTGACTTCCATCAGCTAGCAAAGTCTTGGTGGGCCCAGGCAGAGATAGAGCATGGAACCTGCATGTACAAATTCCAGCAGCGCCTAAAAAACTTCAATCACTCTCTAAAGCTTTGGAATAAAAACACCTTCGGAAACATATTCCAACGCATGAAGGAAATCGAAACCAGACTGGAAGCGTTGCAACAAACCTTCATCTCAGGAACCAGAACCACAGACCTAATGAAAGAAGAAGAGGAGCTTCAAGCGGAGTTAGAGGAAAGGAAAAAGCAAGAAGAAATTCTGTGGCACCAGAAATACAGAGTCCAATGGCTTAAAGAGGTCGAAAGGAGCACAAAGTTCTTCCATAGAGCCATGGTGCACCGCCATTACATCAATGAGATAACTCAATTGGAGGATTTCCAAGGAAACCCAATCAGAGAACACACCCAAATTGCAGAAGAACTAAACACCTACTACAAGGAGCTTCTCACGGAAACCAATGAGGACATGAAGGAAACAATTCATAGGATAACCAAACATATACCCTCCCTGGTGACTCAGGAACAAAATGACTCCCTAATGAGGCCCATTACACAAGAAGAAGTGGACCAGGCAATCAAAGGAATGCCCTAAGGGAAAGCGCCTGGCCCAGATGGCTTCACCATTGACTTCTTCCATCATTGTTGGGAATTAATCAGGGAAGAGGTCTGGCAGGTCGTAGAGGAATCTAGAAACTCAGGCCAAGTCCTATCCTCCCTCAATGCCACCTTTCTCACTCTCATCTCGAAAGAGGAGAGAGTCACTCACCCCAAGCAATACAGACCAATTTCCCTCTACAACATCATCTACAAAATCATCACAAAGGTGATAGCTACTCGTCTCAAGTCGATCCTGCCTTTCGTCATCTCCAAGGAACAAGCAGGATATGTGGAAGGGTGAAAAATTATGGACAACGTCATCCTCTCTCACGAGGTGATCCACTCACTAAAGACGACCAAAATACTAGGTATGCTCATCAAACTTGACCTTTCAAAAGCTTTTGACAGAGTCAACTGGCAGTACCTTCGCTCCATGCTAGAATCTTTTGGTTTTGATAGTTAGTGGGTAAAATGGATCTTAAATCTCACCTCTTCAGCCTTCTTTTCCATTCTAGTCAATGGTGTGCCTTCCCAACCCTTCTCTCCTTCCAGGGGCATCAGGCAAGGAGACCCCCTTTCGCCTTTTCTCTTCGTCCTCATGGCAGAAGGACTAGGATGATAAATCAAGGCAACGGTTCTGGAAGGATCCCTTAAAGACCTGCCCTTACATAACATCCAACCGACACGCTTGCCCAGTCAATTTGTTGATGACACCCTTCTCATGAACACCCCCACAACAAGAGAAGCCAACAAGCTCACTTCCATTCTCTCTAATTTTGTGGAAGCCTCAGGTATGGACCTAAACCTTGACAAATCCAAGCTCTACTTCTTCAACACCCCGATAGTGGTCCATAATCATATTTCCTGACTCCTCGACATGCCCAAGAGCTCCCTTCTGTCCAACTACCTAGGTATCCCCCTCATAGGAGCACTGACACACTCCATCTCCTGGGATAGTCTGCTTCTCTCCATCTCTAATAGGCTCAATAACTGGACCTTTAGACCTCTCAACATCGAGACTAGATTGGTGCTTCTCAAGTCAGACCTGCAAGCCCTACCCACCTACCTCTTCACTTCCATGGAAACGCCTAAGTCAATTATTAGAGGCATCATAAAATTCTAGCGTAGCTTCTTATGGCATGGACATCAACCTAACAAGAAGTGGGCTCTGGTCGACTAGGACAAGCTCTGCAAGCCCAAATCTTTAATAGGACTGGGACTCCGTGACCCTGGAAAGATCAATCAAGTTATGGGCACCAAAATGTGGTGGAGATGGCTAAAGCATCCCACAAGGTTATGGGCGCAAATATGGAAACAGAAATATGCCCCAAACACCCAAGCTGACCAACTAATCAGATACAATGATCAAATCCAAGGTTCTAACATCTAGAATATAGCCTAGAAAAATAGACCGTTAGTTCAGAAGCATGCTTTCTGGGAGATCAGAAATGGGGAAAGTGCACTCTTCTGGCAGGCTTCATGGAAACAACAAGAGCCTCTAAGAGACCTAGTAGAACTCAACTCCCTTAGGCAGGCACTACACCCGGACACCTTTCGACAGGTGAAAGATCTATGGAAAACCTTTGAAAGGCACCTGCCCTGGCGACAGTGGAAAACAAAAACCCTTGAGCTACATCTCCCAGGGGACACAGATCTACAGGCCTGGCAAGCTTGCGCAAGCCACAGGAAAATCCCCACTCAGGAAGGTCCAGACATTCTCAGATGGGGGTACTCCAACACAGGTAATTTCTCAGTCAAAGAGGCCTACTACTTGCAAGGGAACTACCAGAATCACGACAAGGAGAGTAACTGGGCAAGATCTGGAGCTCCAGACTCTGGCCCAAAGTGTCCACCTTTTTGTGGCTCACATTTCAAAACCGCGTCCTCACTTGGGATAACCTCAAAAAAAGGGGCTTCATAGGCCCCTCAATATGCACCTTATGCCAACAACAAGAGGAGACGATGGAACACCTTTTCAACAGTTGTCACTATAACCAGTGGATTTGGGATCGGGGATCTCAATCAATGCACCGATCGAACCGAAACAGAAACAGCATCAGAGATACCTTAGAGAACTGGGACTCGCTCTCCTTCCAAAACCCTATTCTTGCTCGTATCTGGCAAATCCTCCCAGGCTTCACTCTTTGGAAAATTTGAAAAGAAAGAAATCAAAGAATCTTTCACTCAAAGGCTTCCCCACCGGACCTAACTTGGGAAAGAATAGCCATGCTAATCCGAGAAACAATCAAAAGCAAACCTTGGACACTGGAGGACCTGAATTGTAGTCCAGAAGAGCAATGCATTTTCCAAAATTGGCAACTCAGTCTGAATGACCACCCCACTATGACTATGACCAGACACCAACCCAACAACCCGACCACCTGGACCCCCCCTCTAACTGGTTTTATAAAGTTAAATATCGATGGAGCCTCAAAAGGGAATCAAGGACCAGCAGGCTTTGGGGCAATTCTCAGGAACTCAAATGACGAAATCCTCTACCTCGTGGCAGGCTTCATGGGTGAGAACAAAAAAAATTCTGCTGAGCTCACGGGCCTCTTAAAAGGCCTCCAAGCTGCAACAAACAACCACTTCCACAAGGTCATTATGGAAGGAGACTCTCAGATCATCATCCAACTAATAACCAAAATTATCCATGGGGAAAACCCACGAAAAATTTTGCCCATCTGGAGACTCTCGGGACTTTTGGAGGATTTTGGCTCCCTCCTCTATCCCACTCTCACCATCATTCCCTCTCATGTGAAGCGAGAAGCAAACAAAGTAGCAGATTTCCTGGAAAAAAAATGGGTTACAACTGAGATGGAACATATGTACTAGGAAGCCCAAACGTCTGCATGCACTGATCTCTCAAATCAATGTCAAGCCCTTGCCAATGGGGACTTACTAACCTCGGATGGGGTGACATGAGGCGCAGCAAGGCCACGTGGATTGAAGCCTGGCTTGGCTATAAATAAGGCCATCCAGATCCCATCCCCTCACCATTAAGGATGGGAGCAAGCCCCAACAGCCAGCCTCATGCCATGGGACTTCTCACTTGCGTGAGGAGTCTGGATGCACAGATAGTTAAGAAGGGAGCCTTAATGGAGGAGCCTGTCCCGTACATCCTTCTGGATATCAATGATATTTGATATGGCCTCACCCATTTCGATATTGACACGCACCAACCAGGCTATTATGAGCTCTGGTGCATATACATGAACACCACCATCATTTTGGCCATAGAATTTCACACCCCCATGCTGAGAGAAAGAGGGAAGCCATGTTGTGGCTCTGCCTGGTATACCTTTGCCACTCGTCAGAAGAGACAACAACAGTTCGAATGAGCGTTGTCTATGGTCTGAACGCAGCTCGTTCGCAGAGTAAGAAGACTCAGGACACCTCCCATGGCATATGTGGAGGAGGTCTTTCCAGAAGGGACAATTCAGGCTCCTCCAGAACATCTCCTCTTTACTGTACCTGATAATTAACAACTTCCAAGCTGCCTCCTGGGGGAGACAACAATGGATGCCACTGGGGCACAGGAACACCGCAACAACAAGGAAGACCAGACGAAGGAGTTTCCCACCTGCTACATTGAAGAGGAGACTCCGGAGGCGCTGGACTCGCAGGAGGCTGCACATGCAGACGAACGCTTCACGGTCATTGACAAAGAGAGGGCTAAGGGGGAACAATTAGGGTCACAGGGTCTGGAAGCATCCATGGAGCAACAGAGAGGGAAGGCGACAGGCGAGGCTGAGGACACCAGAATGGGTGGTGAGCTGAAGGAGGGTGGCAAGTTGTGGGATGGTGGCATGGTCCCCATGCCACATCCCATATCCACCATGCATGAATTGTGGCATGTCCAACCGCCATTCTTCCACCCAAAGCACCTGGATCTGATGTTCGACTTGAGGAGCCAAGTGGCAGACCAAGTCCACCGTGCCATCCTCATCAACCAACACATCGATATGTTATATGATGCTTACTCCAACGCGCCAGCAGGGCAGAGATGCCCGACATGTGCACAATCTTTCGTGCTGCCAGCTCGAGCGGGAACGTAGGAAGAAGATGCCGACATGGCCACCTCAGAGGCCACCGGGTAACTGTTTTCGCTCATGTTTCTGGTTAGAATTGTAGTTTTGGTTAGAGCTATGGCTCTGGAACTGTTCGGGTTTAAACATGTTTTATTTTCAAGATCTCTGGTTCATTTTCAAACTGTGGGCTGCCACCTGCCTTGGTTTCCTACAGGCAGGACAAATGGTTTCCTATTTTTTGACATGAACAACATAGGCTACCAGTTGTTCTGGTTTCTATTAATTTGACGAGACAACTAGCAGACCAAGCTCATGTGTATATTTGGGCAGCTAATACAATATGATGTACCTCTCTTTTTTACTTAAAAAAAATAATAATATATCACACCTTTGAAATTCAATTAATATATTACTAATACAAACATACAAAATATAATAATAATAAATACAATTTTTTTATCCCATTCAAAGTTTATTAGATATCACCCAAAAAATACAACCAAATTTATATACATGAGAAAGTTTATTAGATATCAATAAAAAGCTTATTAGACATCAATAAAAAGTTATAATCAAAAGTACACAGTGAAGGTTTTTTAGAACTTAAAATTAACTATTCTTATTTTCAAATTTTGTTAATTTTATTTGACATTTAAATTAAAAAAAAAAAAAATCATTAAAAAAAATTTAATTTTTAATCAGAGTGTATTTACCATAAACTTAAAAAAATTAGTTAAAATTTTTAAAATTCAATTATAAAAATATAAAAAAAAACACAATTATATTAAATTTTATATTCTTATAAAATTAAGATAAATTTTATAATAATGAAATTATTAATAAATAAAAGTATTATAAATTTTTTATTCATTTTAATTTGAATAATTAAATTTATTTTAAAAAAAATACATGTTTAAAATTAAAATAAATATCTAGATTTTATTAAAATATCTATGAAAGCTAATGGTTATATGGAAGTTTGAGATCATAAAGTTAAATTTCATTAAAGTTTATTAAAATATGTAAGTGAATGGTTATATGGAAGCTTGAGATAGTAATTCAGAAGTTAAATTTTAAGAAAATAAAGTAAGAATTACGATAATTAAAGTTAATGGTATAATGAACATTTCATTTTAACATGATCAACCCTTAATAATATAAAATAACATTTTTTATTTTTATAACCAAATTAATTTTTAAGGCTTCTTCAAAATTTATAATATAAGCGCAATCTTGAGCCCGCCAGTCAGGGACTTCGGCTGTCAATTTGTATATCGTGGAACTCCACGTGCTGTTTGGAGGACACAAAACAATGGAAGCACAATTTTGAGCCTGCCAACCCTGACTAAGAAAAACAACCAGAAAGCAAAAGTAGAGGGGAAAAATAAATATATTTCTGTTTATCCCTCAAAAAACATCAAAATAGAAATAACTCCCGCTAATAATAAATGTTCCATTTATTTTTATTTGTATTTGTATTAAAGGGATGATTATTTGTAATAAATATTCATTTTAAAAATATATTTAATTAGTAAAAATAGCAGAACATGAACAATATTAAGAGAAACTACAATGTTGAAAAGTAAATAAAAAGAAAACACTGATAGAATTTGGTTGTGGTGATGTATTCTTTGGCTATGCAATTGCCACAAATGAATTTGAACTATTTAGTTTATATGATATTAAATTAATACATCTGAGCATATTTTGCACTTGTCCATGATACAATTAAGCCGATGACAATCTTGTTCTGGAACTATAAGCTAAGGATAATCTTCAATTGTAAATTAACTTTGCACTTGTCCATGATATATTAATATTAATAAATATTCATTTTTTAAATATATTTAATTAGTAAAAATAGCAAAACATGAACAAGATTAAGAGAAACTACAATGTTGAAAAGTAAGTAAAAAGAAAGCACTGATAGAATTTGGTTGTGGCGATGTATTCTTTGGCTATGGCATTGCCACAAATGAATTTGAACTATTTAGTTTAAATGGTATTAAATTAAAACATCTTAGCATATTTTGCACTTGTCCATGATACAATTAAGCTGAGGATAATCCCACTTGCCAACGCTTCAACATGAGGCTACTGTCATCCAAAGTCCCAAAACACTCCAGAATAGTTGTGGAATCCTCAAGTGATTTGAATTGAAAATAAAGGCACTCCAGACTACTTCTGACTTCGACATCTGTGGGTCCTCCTTCCTCAACTACCCCTTTACCTCTGGAATGAAAAAAACTCTTATGGCCATTGGAAACTCCTTGAGCCGTTACATCAACGTGGACTCAAAGACACTTGTTGGCCCAGACAAAAAACTGGCAAGGATTCTAGTAGAACTAGATATACACAAAGGACTACTCAAAACACTAGATATAGACTGGAGAGGACATCTTACTCGCTAGAAACTAGACTACCTCGGTGTTCCTTTCAAATGTTCACTCTGCGGATAGACATGCCACTTGAGAAAAACTTGTACTGGCACCCTTGAAGATGATCTGACAGAGGAATCCATGCTTGAGATTTCCTCCAACATGGACTCTCTGGTTTTGGATTCACAGGTACATATTTATGACTATCCTGAAGATGGAGTTCTACTTGGACATGACTCCATAACGGGTAAGCTTAAATCCATCTTTCCGACCTTATATTTCTCGCTCACATCTTGGGAAAATGATATCTTAGATAACTCTCCTCACTTAAAATTGGGATTGACCTCTTTCCCTCGAGGGGACTCTCCTAGAGAACAATCCGAAACCCTTTCATTTCACTAGTCCCCTAGTTCGTCCTTTCACCTATTCGCATCTACACAAACCTTACCGTCTATCATTTCTGATATAGTTTCCCCTCCCATTACTTCTGGACCATCTAAGGAGAATATCCCTTGCTCCTTGCTTTCTCCTATTTTACCTTCCACTCTGACCAATCCACATCCTTCCCACAAGCTGGACAAAGCACAAACACCTATCGTGACTGCTCCTGTTTTATCCTTATTACCTTTACGTCCTCCAGCAGTGCGAGAGCACTCACCTGCATCACACACAACCTCCTCCTTAGCGACCGAGAGATATTGTGACCACTACATTGAACATGAGAAGTTTTTCTGCTTACCAGGTCTTAGTGAATCCAACCCTGGTGATAGCACACTTGGTGCTGTACTAGATTCATTAATCCCTTCTTACAAAGAAGTTTTAAATCCCATACCCTTGCCTACCTATATGGAAAATACTTTACACAATTTTCCAGACTCTGACATAGGTTTGGAACCATCTGAGATCAGGTCAATGTTTTTAGAAAAAGACTACACATGGACTAGAGGGCATGGTTATGAACATTTGGCAATTAAAACTCATATTGCCCGTCTTAAGGAGGGCTCTTCTTCATCAAGTTCTACGGTTACTTCACAATCTCTTACTAATATTGGGGCGCTTAGAGGCATGAAAGCCCTAGCAAGAGCAAAGTCATGATATTTCTCTCCCTCAACATAATAGGGGTGGGGGGCCTCCTAAAACATTCCTCCTTCAAAAGACTACTTTCAATTTCATCTTCGGACATCATTTTTCTACAGGAAACACTGGTTGACAACAAAAAGGTCAGACTATTTTTAAATTTTTTTCTTTCCAATTGGCACATTTGTACATTTAGCTCTCTTCGTAACTCTGGGGATTTGGCTGTGGCTTGGGACCCTACCAAATTCGATCTATCTCCTTTTCTTTGCTGTGGGGGCATTATGTTATCTGGCACTTTCCGTTTCAACAACAAAATGATTCATTTACTCAATATCTACGAACCCTGTACCGATAGACAGAATTTCTGGAACAAGGTAGAAGCTAGGGGTCTACTTGACCTCGAAAACCTAATCATAGCAGGTGATCTGAATCTCACTACCTCTGTAAGGGAAATTTGGGGGGACTCTGCTACCTAGGTATCATGGCTAGACTATTTTTTTCCCTTGTTATTAACTCACAACCTGGTGGATTATGCTCCAGATTACTTAGCTACCACATGGCGTAATGGGCAGTTGGGATCATATTCAATATCCAAAAGACTTGATCGTTGCCTCATTTTAGATCATCTAATCACCACGGAGGATAGAATCTGCACCTGGGTGGATTCGTCTTTTCTATGGGACCATGCTCTGATTTTCTTACACTTGGACTCATCAACCCATAAGATTGCATATCCCTTCAAATTTAATTCGGGTTGGCTTCTAGAAGCGGATTTCAACTCCATAGTTACTGATGTGTGGAAGGATCCCCTTTACCTTAACGAGCCCTGTATTCAACATCGTCTCATTTGGAAACTTAAGAGCCTAAAATCTCATATAAAATCCTGGGCTGCCATCCACAAGAAACAAAATACACAAATATTAATAGAACTTGAAACACAGATACAGGTTCTACAACAAGCAGATGATCGGGCGGGGGTATTTGGAAACAAAAGTCAAGTTATAAAATCTCTTGAAGTTGAAAGGAACCAACTCCTCCTCAAAGAAGAAGCCACCTGGAGATAGAGCTGTAGAACTATTTGGATTAAGAATGGTGATCTCAACACCAAATATTTTCACAAATTCGCTAGCTCTTGTAGGAGTAAAAATCATATCTGGGAGATTGAAGATGCAAAAGGTAATCGTTTTAGAGGACAACAAGCAATAAAATTAGCCGCTGTTAGACATTTCAAACCTTTTGAGGCGAAACCCACTGAGAATTTACAAACCTTAGTCACAGTGGCTAGACTCTTCCCTCATTCTATAACTGAGGTTGATTCACATGCACTTGACAGCCCTTGCTCGCTCCCGAATATTTTGGTTGCTTTAAAATCCTTTTCCAAGGATAAAATCCAGGCCCGACGACTAGACGGTATAATTTTACCTGCATTTTTTTGATTTGGTTGGCCTGGATCTGCTAGAACTTGTGAAGGACACTAGACTCAAAGGGAAGGTGACTGGTGCTCTGAACTCGACCTTTCTTACCCTCATTCCAAAAGCTGCCAATCCTACTACTTTTGCTGATTATAGGCCTATTGCACTCTACAATATTTGTTATAAACTCATCTCAACAATCATTGCGACCAGGATAAAGCCAATCCTCTCACGGTTCCTATCGAATGAACAACTAGGGTTTTTAAAAGGACGTCAAATTCTAGATGTTATTGGCACTGCCCATGAGTTCTTACATAGTATTAAATCAAAAAATTCCAAGGTGCTCATCCTCAAAGTGGACCTCAAGAAGGCCTTTGATTGCATTGACTGGGACTTCCTCAAATTGATCTTGACTCAGATAGGTTTTAGTCATTTTATGATTAAGTGGATCATGAGTTGTGTGGTTAGTCCAAATATCGCCATTTTGATTAATGAGGAATCTTCCTCTTTCTTTCATAGTGGCATAGGACTGTGACAGGGTTGCCCCCTCTCACCTCTGCTCTTCATTCTGGCCATGGAAGCCTTGAGTCTACTTCTAAAACTTGGACAAGCAGATGGCAATATCTCTAACATTAAGGTGTCCAATACTATCAAGATTCTCCATCTCCTTTTCGCTGATGATGTTCTCATCATGACAAATGACTCTTTACAGGAATGGAAAGAGAATAAAGAGATCTTATTAACCTTCTGCTGCGCCACATGCTTGTCGATCAACTGGGAAAAATTGAATTTTCACTTCGCAAATCTGCAACAACAAGCTTTGGATCAGCTTAAAGGTATCTTCCCTTACACCTTTACACATCTTTCATATGGCCTCAAGTATCTAGAATATTTTTTAAAAGCAGACTCCTATAAGCTGGAGGATTGGAATTGGCTCAATGCTAAATTTGAAAAAAACACTGGACATTGGTGCATGAAGTGGCTCTCTCTTGGCGACTAGTTTACACTCATTAAAGTTGTTCTAGAAGGACAACCAATGTATTGGATGGCTCTTGCAACCATACCTGCTACAGTCATCAAAAAAATCCGTTGTTTGACCTATAATTTTCTCTGGTCGAGTTTCTCAGACCATCCTCGACAACATCTATGCAATTGGGAATACTTGGCTAAACCCAAACAAAAAGGCAGATTGGGGCTCCGTAATATATTTCATTTCAACCAAGCACTTGTTGCCCAGTGATAACTCCCTCTGGTGTGTGCTGACCACACCTGGAATATGGCATTCTATTATTAAGGATAAATACCTATCGCAACACACTGTCTCCAGCTGGCTCCTAGCCGACACGGTTACCACCAGGGTGGCCTCTATTTTCTGGAAAAATCTTACTAAATCCAAATTCTAGTTAACTCTTGATATTTTTTGGTAGCCAGGTTCAGGCCACTCCATCATGCTTGGCCATGACCACATCCTTGTATTGGGCGCTACCACCACTCTTCCTCCACAACTGATAGAACAATTACATATTAAAAATGTGTGGTATCTCTACCAAGCCAGAGATCGATCCATCTCGATTTCTCTCCCTGACAGATGGATCTCCAACGATGCTCTCGAACTCAGCACAGAGCAAGCTTCTCACTGGAACACCCTATGCTCAGCCTTAGCACATTCGAGAATTCACTTAAATGAATTGGATGACTAGCTCAAGTGGTCCGGGGGCGATCTTTCGGGAAATTTAACTGTCCAAAATGTCTATACAGAGATCACACACACAATATGGAATACTGACATTAAAGGTTGGAGAAAATATCTTTGGACCTGACTTCTTCCTTCGAAGATTAAATTCTTCACTTGGCTCATGACTGCATATAAATTAAACACCTGGGATATATTGCAAACAAAGGACTGGACAAGACCAAATATATGTCACCTCTGCTACAACAATGTTGAATCAACAGACCATCTGTTCATCAAGTGTTCTTATTCCAGAAAGTTTTGGGAAAAAATTACTTTGGTGCTTGATCTTAAATCTTCTTGGGACAAGCCAACACTCTCTGTCTGCTTTGATTCTTGGACCCATAGGGAACACAAATTAAAGCATCTACCATCCCTGGTTTGTTGGTCCATTTGGTTGGACAAAATTAATTTTTTTTTTTTCGAAAATGAGACCCCATCCACTAGCTCAGCAACATACAAAACACTTGGTCTTTTTAAAAACTGGAATGACATATACCCTTGTAAGCCAAGATTGCAGAACACAAAGAGGACACCTAATTTAGAGGATACTCCAACTGGTTGGTTCAATGGAGAAACACTATCAAATGCCACACAGTGGAACTCTAGAGGGATGATCAGAATTACAAAAAACTCATCCATTAGATGGACTTTTAATTGTGGCCCGGGAACCAACACCAGAGCTGAATTACTGGGCACCTAGGCCACTCTATACTTGGCCTCCAGACTTCATATTGAAGCACTTCAGATACTTGGGGACTCCAAAATTATTATTGAGTGGTTGAACAACAGGGGCGATCTACAAGCCATCTCCCTCTTGGCTTGGAAGGACATAATCAGACTACTTCTACCCTCTTTCAAAAAACTCAGCATCATACACATCTATCGTGAGCACAAAAAAAATTGCAAACAAACTATCTAAGGCAGCTCTAAAGAAAAAAGAGGGCATTATAACATACAATCTCTGGATAGATGGCCATGAGGGTCCTCCACATTTCCTATCTCTATTTTAAGACCTGCTCAACACATCATAGCAGTCTTTCATTATTGAGTTTTGAAGGCTACTCCTGATCTTCATTTTTATTTATTTTGAAGAACATTTTGTCTGCTAGATATAGCAAATCACTTTGAACTTGACCTTTCTCATTTGTATGAACTTTCTCCTTTTGCCGGTTGAGAGACCACTATAGGCGAAAGCTTCATTTGACAAGTTTTGTCACCACAACAATGTTTTGTAATTTCTCTGACTAGAGAGCACATTATATTTTAATATAATCGAGAAATTTTCCCGTTGGAAAAAAAGCTGAGGATAATCTTGTTCTGCAACTATAAGCTGAGGATAATCTTTTCGAGTAAATTAACTTTTAATTAACTCAACAAATTAACTTTTAATTTTTCCGGGTAAATTAGCCCTTAGGCAGGGACTACGCTACCATGCAACACTTATTAACATTATCTACACTTCTCTATATTTTTTAGAAGTCTCAAACTATATTTATAATAACTTTACAATGTTCAAGTTGTAATTATAGTGAATTTACAAGATTCATATTGTAATTATGGAAAAATGTTATTGCTCTTACACTTTTTCTACATGTTCCACTAAAAAAATTGGTAAGTTTTCCATCGTTTTAATTGAGATAACTAATTCAAAATTTCAATTTCCATGTGATACTCTCTCAATTTTCCCTTATCACTTGCCAATACAAAATAATACAAAATAAAGACTTGTTAAATTGAATATATGCTTCAATATTCAATTAAATTAAATGTAATATATTATATATCAATACCACTACCATATGCCAACTATTCTAAATATACAATATCTAAGGAAAAATATTCACCTTAATTCTCCATCTTTGAAAGGTGTTATCATATCATTTGTATTGTAACACTTTTAACCAAAAGTTAGTATAATAGAAATGCATCTCCCTCACAAAAATGAGAAGGAGCATTTGACTTGTTGCAATGCTTTTATGAGTCATGGACATCCTTTTTAGATGGTGTAGATGGATTTAAGAATGAAAGTCATTTTCTTTGATAACCAAATCAATAGGCTTAAGGTTATTGATGTTTATTTCATTCTATGAAATTCAAAAAGTTATTATTATAATGTTGTTGTAGAGTAGTTTATGACCACTTAAAACTCACAGGCTTGTTAATTGTCAAATCATTAAATTTTTTATAATACAAACACCTTGAATGATGGTCATACCACCATAAAATACAACGCATGCATCATTATGCTTCACTAGGCCAAATATACTATATATAGAACCAAGATGTAAAATTTGAACTAAGTATCTACATAAGAAATGGCACCTTGCTTAACTTGACACTCCAAGGAAAATGAGGTGGACTTGAGAGTTTTTGTGAACCAAGGAAAGTATTTGACCAATGAGGCAAGTCCACGACAATGAGGAGACATGACCAAAACTAGATGACACAAGTTTAAGAGTATCTAAAAATTAGGTAAAAGGTGTCTCTTTTTGTGAGAAAGCATCCCTCAATGGGGTGCATCTAACCTAGAACGTTTACTCTAGGGTGAATGGATTCAACTATTAAGAATTATGCAATAACACTTAATACGAGGAAATGGTAAGAAAAAAGAAAAAACTATAAAGAATTATAGTGAAAAGTTCCTATTGTACTAGTGAATTATAAAACTCACATGTAATAAAATCTATAATGAGACCATTCTCTCTATGGGTTAGAAAATTAGTTCCATATTGAGTGGGTTGCATTGTTGATTGCATACTATGGAAATAACACAATTGTTTTGGTTGTGAAAGATGCATGAATGAACCAAGAATCACAAACTATTAAACCCTGTGAATAAGCTCCATCCAAAGTTCTATGAAATCAACCTCAACCTCTCTCTTCCTCCTTGTAGTTGCTATCTTTAAATTACAGTTAATAAGATAACATGCGTGCTTTGTTCATCATGAAATCTATATACTATTTTTCCTCAAAATCAACAATCTCCACATCCAAATCAGAAATAGTCTCCACCCTAGTGCTTATCAACATATTAATATCACTCATGTTCTTATTTTCCTCTTTAATGGAAGGTTGGTCCTCAAATTCTCCCTCTCTAACATAACAATCTATCACAGATTCTTGCGCTATTTTGAATGTGCACTTGGTCCATCAATGAGCGTGTTTGTATGAAATTATCTCTTATGTTGTGTGTTACACCTTGCATTTTTCCACTTGGGATGGAACATCCAAGTCTTATATATAACACAGATGACAGATAATTGAGGCACATCTTGCTGCAAAATTGTCTATTTTCATTCTCATGAGATAATTATATATTAAATAAATGACAATGAAATTGAAACATATCTTGTTACATAATTGTTTATTTTCATTCTCATGAACTAATTCTTGAGAAACATTCTTATTCATGAATTCTCAACACTAAAATTCCTCTTTCATATTGTTAATATAAATATAAGTAAGAGACATGAAATCATATTTTAAGATTTTAGAGAAACATACTCTGGCTGAAAATTTTTAAATGAAATTTGCCTTAATGACACACTACATACAAAGTAATGCATCTCTTTTGACAATGATAGGTACCATAGAAGAGCTTGTTCTGAGAGAGAGTAAAGAGATGGACAATTCAACTTTGTTTATTTACAATACATGCCTTTTAGAACAAGAAGAAAATATCAACATGGATTTCTTGCAGTTCATAACCATCACATACAAAAATAGCCAAGTATTTTCTTGAAATGGTGGGCATGAAGGTTCATCCATGGATTTAGCCATGGCTTTGTAACTATTTCTTCAACATAGATATCGGAAAGAGCTTAATCTTTGAAGCAAAAGTTGTGAATGAGAATGGTTGCCACCACGATTATCAAAGTCATCATAAGGTCACCTCTATCTTGTACTTTCCATTGGAGTCTTCATTTTCTATTGGTGGGATTTCTTGTCACTTTAAAATTCAACAAATTTCTATAAATCTTGCCCTCTTTGTGACCAAATATTTTAAGTGGATATAGGAATTTAGGGGACTCGATCTTCATTTTTAAACAAGGTGGGTGTCACAATCCACGAGGTGTGATGCTCTCATAGGTTGTGTGGAAATTCTTGGAATAAAAAAATGCGATTGCAATATTTGAAAATAACTTTCATAAACAATATATATATATATATATATATATATATATATATATATATATATATTTTGATGTGAGAGGGATCACCTCACTTTATACCTTCTGCCACTGCAAGTGAGCTTCATACATTATTACAATAGAAGGCCTTGGTGTCGAAAGAGTTCAATTTTGGATTTTTAAAGTGTTCGTGATTATTAATTAGTATTATTTAATTATTAAATACTTATAGTTATTAATTAAAAATATTTATAATTAATTATTATTATTTAATAAATCATTAATATTAATTAATTAATCAGTTATTATATATAGATGGATAGATTGAAAAAATGAGTACTATTTTATATTAAAGGAATCCATAATAAGAAGTCTTTCAATGAAGTATACAATTGGTCATTTCAACTCTAGTGTCATTGAGTACTTCTAAAACCCCAACTCAGTGCATATTAACATTGCAAACTAGGTGTTATTACTCATAATTCGATAGGCGTATTATCTATAAAACTCTCCTAATAAAAAAACAAAAAACAAAGTAACAAAACATATAAACATTGTAAAAACCAAAGATTTAGGGTTCTAAGTAGACACTTGCTATCGATTCTGATGCTTTTGGAGTAGTTTAGACAACTCATCTAATAGTGTTGGAGCTCCCATTTCTACAATGCAAGTGGGTGAATGGGAGCCCAAGTGAAGCTTTAGTGCTTTGATATCTTTGAGGGCCATTTTGAAAGAAATGAGGTGCCTAGTTACCAATTATTGTTGGCCGGAGAGGTATAACCAAGTGTTGGCCTCTCAAGCTTGTTGTTGTCTTAAATGGCTACATATCCTTAATGGACTATGGATTCTCTTATCACACTATGGACTCTAGTGATTCCAACCCATCCTTGCATGCTGTGCCCCATCTTTTGGTTATGTTCAATTATGACTTGTGGACTTTGCATGAATGAATTAAAATATTACATAGATATTTTGAGACATGATATTTTATTATGACATTGTTTGCTCGTTTTTGTTGTAACAAACATTGGATGTGACATCTATGTCTCATGTAGATTATGTGTATATGCATTTTAGTTGTTGTGTTTCCCACGAATAATAAATATCATGTGTTGATTATGTGATGATCACCTGTGTTTTTAAAAGTTGCAAATATGAATTGTGTTTTCTTATGTTTCACACACATGCACACATCATGATGGTAAAAACCATGTAGGATCCATTGTTGCATTAAATAGACTATGGTTATGTATGCACGTAATGACTTGATTTGATATGATGCGGTTCATGCTAGTTATATGATTTGCCATGAGATGGCGATGAATATATACATGTGATAAATGATTACTTGTGTTATGGTATGAATGAGAGTTTGATAGGATAAACACTTTGTGGGCTTGGAGGGTTGATTCAATAAAAGATCTCATGAGAGTCTATACCTATGAAATGGATATCTCCATATAAGCAACATCTTAAGGGTTGGGAACAAACTCAATCACTAATGCTATACTAACAATTTGTTAACTTCACCAGAAATGAGTGGATTATCAATACCCAGGTATAGAAAAATATAGGAAGTTAATTAATTAGAAGGGGGTATAATTGATTGTGTGTGAATAAATAACCATGAGGGGTACAATTAATGAATTAGTAATCAAGAGGGGGTACAACTGATTACATATAAGATAAGTAAGCATGATGGTACATTTGGTGAAGGTAAATGGGGGGGAGTACAATTAATTATACAAGAGATCATGATCATATATATAAATATTAATAAACTAGGAGGGGATACAACTAGTAATATGAGAAATTAGATGTGAATAATGGAAGTGAACCACTTAGAAGCAAAATCACTGGAAGTTGAATAAATCTAAAAGGGAAGAATTTGCAATTGTAAATGGTGTGATCATATGCATGATTACATGTGTTGCATTGATCAAGAATGGATCATTATGTAAATTGTCATCTTTCTTGTTACTTTTTGGGTGGAAAAATTGGAGGACTTGGCTTGCAGGGAAAATTTTGGGAGCATGCCCCAATTTGGTGATTTGGGGTCCAAAAAATTATAGAGATAATTTGAGGCATCAAATGGCACTTTTTAGGGTCAAAAATTTGTGAGCATAGCTCCCAACCCCTCGATGCTATTCTACACATTGAAATATTTCCAACAGTGCGAAAAATCACCTCAATTGGTGTTCATATGCGGAAGTTATGCCTCTCCCAAGTTGACCTACCCTATTGACCACCATGGTACCAAGTGGGTGCCACATCAACCCCCATTACTTAGACATGTGGGGCTAGGTATGTGTGGAATTTCAACAAGATTCTAGAGTATAAAAAACCCTAACACTAATTGAGGGTTGAGACGTGCAAAAACCGTAACCCTATAAGACTATCAGGTTATGTTTAATATTAGGTTGTTAGGAAAGGTATGGGTTTCATTATTTCGTTATTGTTATTGATACATAGTTGATAAGAGCATATAGGAGTGGGATATTGAAGCGTAATAAAGGACGCCAAAGATTGTGTAGCATCCTTTCAGGCCACAATGTCTATGGAAACTTCATAGTGAGTGCCCCTTTCTTTGTACTAGCATTTTGTAACAGAGAAAAAATGAGTAGAGAATAGGCCCCACCTTCTAGCTGGGTTTTCTCGTGTATTGGGTTTCACAGGTCACACCTTGTGTTCATTTGTGTGGATGGTGTGTTCATTCACTTGTTTCTTTCATTTTGGTTTTAGTTATTTCCATAATTTTGAGTGCTACACTAGTAATATTAAATCTGATATCTAAGGTAATAAACTGCATAATAATTTTGTTTAGAATATTGTAAGATCTGTCTTGATGATTTTTTCTAGTGGAATATCCACAACAGTTTATAGATCATGCATAGTAGTAAATTTATGAATCTTAACTCAACATCGTGTATAACATAAGGACAATTAGTTGCATATTAGTGCAGATGTGAGATTTGCTCGTGATAAAAATCTGGGTGGAAATTGATGGCCGCCCACCTATTCCATTGACTCAAAATATAGTTTCTATCTTGGCAATTTTTCTATAGTTTTTAGGATCCCAAACTTCCAGGGTCATTTTGAGGAACTAAACGACATTTCTTTGACATGGTGATGCCTAATAAATGTTGGAGGCTTGTACTGGGCCATTCATAATGTGTACTCCTCGGCTATACCTTTCCAACAGGGAACCAAGCGCCCTAAACGAATATCGTATGCAAAAGTTACGCCCCCGGGAAGTTGATGTATCAACTACCCCCAACAGGGCCCACAAACCTTTTGACGTTTCATCTTTTGGGGTTAAGGTTTTGGATTTTTAGGGTTCTCTCATTTATGATTTATGTTAAAAAGGCCTTTAGAGCCTCATTGTAATCATATTCTTGTGAATGTGCATAGTCGTCACATCTCTTCTCAGAGATAAGCTACCACCATTCTAGTGAGTTCATTTCATTATGTGTTTTCTTTTATAGTCTCTACATATTTCATTCTTTAATAGAAATTGAGTATTACTTTATCTATGTTTTTCTGTTCTATTTCTGTGATTCATTTCATTCCCTCATAAATCCAAATTAGTGGTATCAGAGCAATCTACTCTTTATCTGTTTCTATGTGCATGTCCCCAATGATGTCAGTGTATAAGGCATTGGGACTTGAACTAGTTGAGCCTTTAGAAGACCATCTTCACCGACCCCCAATGGATTCCCATGGAAGAGGAAAAGAGAGACAAGGGAGCAGGAGATCCTATTAAGCTGTTGCTCATAAAAGTCCTTGCGCAACAAAGGAACGAGATGATGGATAATTTTTCCCAAATCCTTCGAGGTTTGTCAACAACAACAGATGCATCTTCGTCAAGAGGTCACTTTGGAGGCACCACCCCCTTCAAGGTACAAGTTAATTTTTATATTCCCGTATTTGAAGGTCAAATATGTTGATATTATGGTATCTGTGGGAGGTATCAACCTCCATGTGTAACCTCTAACTAGAATAGAATATTCCCGAAGCCATAGAAACCCTAAACAAATGTGTGAGAACCCTAGAAGACAATTCGACTCAATAAAATAAATAATATTAAAGTATTAATCTCCAAAATGAGAAGTCGGCCTAGAGAGTTGACAAGGATCACTATAAATAGAGGGTGCTTGAGCTCATTTGGAGACACACACACTCACAATCTCATACAATACAAGTAGTGTGCAAGTCTGGAGGAGAGTTGCAGCTACTGTAGTGGTGACTGGTTTTTGGTTTATGGTTTGGGACTTTCTGTTTGGTGTGCTATCTTTGGAGAAAGGTGTGCTCTCTTGGTTGTTGTTTCTAGTGTTGCTTCTGGAATCATTCTATCTATCAAAGTTTAAGGTGCTCGGGGGTGGCTGCGTGCCTATGGTTGGGTGACAATATTGTGATATTGTCTATGGTGAAAAGATTACATCGAATATTTTAACAAGTTATGGGCCCACACTATTTTTAGAAGAGTCTAACCACTAGAAGGTAGATTGACAATTCCTTGGAAAGTTCGTTGTGGCACCAGTTGCAGCTTCAACTAGGGTTTATGATTTTGCAGCTGTATCAAACCCTAACCTAACTCCTTGGGCACATCAAGTGAAAAGTCTGGCACAATTATTGGAAATTCTAGTGCATTGTAGCCTAGTGCACCTCTTGGTACCTTCATCTAGCAAAAATGTCAAGGTTGGGTCAAATTCAAAGTTTGATTGGTCAAATTCAAAGTCAAAGGAATTCAAGACTTATTGCATGAAGTCAGAGAAAAAGCTAGAAGGAGCTTCAAATTTCAGAGCATGGAAGACAAGGACTGACCTCATCCTTGTGAAGAACATAGTTCTATATATCGTGAAGGGCAAGATTGTGGAACCACGGTTTGAAGCAGGAAAATAAAATGAACCTCAGAATGTTGCAGCAATGGAGAAGTTTAAGGACAATGACATCAACGCTATGTGTATCATTGTGGACTCTTTCAAAGATCACTTGATACCCTACATATCCAATCTTGACTCATCCAAGAAGATGTATGATGCCTTAACTAACCTTTTTGCAGTCATAAATATTGGACAAGTGATGAGTTTGAAGAATGAGATTCATGACACAAAGATAATTAAGGATGACACTATAGCCTCATACTTTGTGAGGATTTCTCAGTTGAGAGATCAAATACAAGCTATTGAAGAAGTTATTCCATAAAAGGAAATTGTGAATATAACACTTAATGGTATTTCTAGATAATGGGATGCATTTTTTGCAAGCATGAATACAAGAAAGGAGTTTCCAAAGCTGGAATAACTTTGGACCAGTTGTGCACAAGAAGAGACAAGGATAAAATCAAAAGGAAGAGGATACTCAAGCCTATGTAACAAAGTTAAAGAGACATGAAATTAAGAAAATTTTTGACTCAAGAAAGAAATTCAATCATAAGAAAGATATGTCAAAGGTACAATGTTTTGGATTCCATGAATATGGCCACTACAAAAAGTATTGTCCTAAACTAGCAAAGAAGAGAAATGAAAGACACCATGCATCAGTTGCCAATGATGAAGAACCTTCAAAGAAAACCAAGCATGAAGAAACATATTTCTTCTACTACTCATCTCTTAAAAGATATTTTGAAGATGACATGTGGCTGATCGGTAGTGGAGCTTCAAGACATATGACAGGTGATCGTGAAAACATCTCAAGCATGAAGGAAAAGGAAACATCTCATAAAGTGGAACTTGGAGATAAGAACTCTTATGCAGTCAAGGGAATTATAAAATCTTCTATCAAAATAGAATTAGGTAACAATGTTCATCTTAGCAATGTTTTATATGTTCTTGGGTTGAAAAATAATTTATTATCTATTTCTTTCTTGGAAGACAAAGGAGATATAATAACTTTTGTCGATGTAAATGTTCTTGTATGGTTTAAAGATTCAAAAATAGAAGATGCTAGAGTCATTGGGATTCATGAAGGAAGATTGTATAAACTCCTAGGTCAGAATGCTCAAGCTCTTGTACATGATGAACTCAATCCTAGTGGGTTATGGAATAGAAGGTATGATCACATTCATTATCAATCATTTCCATCTCTAAAACAGATGGTTGTAAGCATACCAGAACTACAATCAATACACAAAGGTGTTTGGAGAGGATGTGCACTTGGGAAGAATATTAAGAAGCCATTCCCAAATAGTGAGAATAGATACAAGGAGATCTTGGATCTGATACACTTAGATGTATGTGGTCCTATGCTAGTGAAGTCTCTAGGAGGATCTCTTTACTATGTGACTTTCATAGATGACTTCTCAAGAAAGACTTGGGCGTACCTGATAAAGACAAAAGATGAATAATTTGGAAAGTTCCAATAATTCAAAGATGAAGTGGAAAACTTGACAAAAAAGAAGATCAAGATGCTAAGATATGATAATGGAGGAGAATACATCTCCAAGGATCTTGTTTCCTTTTGTAAAGCAGTCGGGATTAGGAGGGATCTAATTATCCCACATAATCCTCAATAGAATGGTGTGGCAGAAAGAAAGAACTGATCCATTGAAGAATTTGTTAAGGCAATGATGAATGACCATAATCTATCCATGTTTCTATGGGGAGAAGTAGCTATGATAGCTGTATATATTCAGAATAGAAGTCCTCATCGTATATTGAAGAACATGACTACAAAAGAAGCCTTCTCCAGAAAGAATCCAAGTGTGGAACACTTAAGGATCTTCAGTTGTCGTATCTATATCCATGTTCCCAAGGAAAAAAGGAAGAAGTTGGAACCTTCAGGAAAGAAGGGCATATTCATTGGATATAGTGAAACATCAAAAGCTTACAAAATCTATGTCCTAGGTAAACAGAAGGTTGAAATCAATAGGGACATAACTTTTGATGAGAAGATTTCCTTCAAGAAATCTATAAAAGATTCCATGAAATCCAATGATGAAGAAGAACATGAATATCCAAAGGAAGATAATACATGTTCACCAGAACATCCCATTGAAGAACTAGACCAACCACTTGAACTTGTAGAACCAGTTTTTGTACCCAAGAACAAAAACCGACCAACATGGCTAGAATCCACCTTACAAGAAGCAGAAAGACATAAATCTCCCAGTGGTATCTTCAGGGAAAGCAAGAGGCCCAAAATAATCTCTAGTTATGTGGAACTCACAACAAGTCTTGTCAATGCAAAACCTTCCACCTCTGAAGAAGCAGTCAAGAAGAAAGAATGGAAGGAAGCTATGATGGAAGAATTCATTCCATCATGAAAATTATGTATGGGAAATTGTGCCTAGACCTGAAGGAAAGTATGTAGTAACTTCAAAATGGGTTTACAAGATAAAGAATGCAGTAGATGGGAGTATCGATAAATACAAGGCAAGATTTGTGGCTAGAGGGTTCTCCCAATAGGAGGGAGAAGACTATGATGAGATGTTTTCTCCAGTTTATAGATATACCTCTATTAGAGCCATCATATCTCTTGCAGCATCCATGGGTTGGATTTTACATCAGATGGATGTAAAGACTGTTTTTCTCAATGGATTAATTGAGGAAGAAGTATACATAGAGAAACCTCAAGGTTTTGAGGTACACCCGAGATAAACCCATGTATGTAGATGAAAGAAGGCCTTGTATGGACTCAAGCAAGCACCAAGGGCTTGGTGTGCACAAATTGACAGTTACTTGATGAGACGTGGATTTTATAAGAGCTATGTTGATCCAAAAATTTATTACAAGGTTGTGAAAGATGCACCTGTGATCCTGCTACTATATGTTGATGATTTTTTATTTTTTTTGACAGGTGTAAAGCCTCTCATTATTCAGTGTAAGAGGGAGTTATCATTTGAATTCGATACGAAGGATCTTGGTCTCATGCATTATTACCCGGGACTAGAAGTATGGCATAAGAGTGGTGAAATTTTCCTAGGGAAACCCAATTTATGGGGTTGCATTAGAATTCGTTTACTCCTCACCAGCATCAATGCCATTTTCATATCCTCCAGGTGATGTGAACCAAGAGAGAAAAGGATTATCTACTTGTTTCTTGAGTTGTTGGCTGGTAGATGTTGGAAAAGCGTCGTCTGCAAGGGAAAGGTGGACCGAGAAATAAAAAGGAAAGGTTCATGCCGGGTGTGCTTTTATCCTTGGTTTGGTGCATGGTGTGTGCTTGATAATTGCTAGTGAAAGCATGGAATCAATCTAAATTCCATCCATTGGTTAGGTTAAGATGGACAAACCTACTCCCGGGTTTTGCAACACTCACAGGAGATGTACACACTGGAAATATCCTTGAGAAGTTTGGGGTGATGAATTGCAAATCCATGGCAACTCACATGGTTATAAATATGAGGAAGTTGAGAGACTCTGATTATGATCCAGTAGATTCGTCCCTGTACTGACAGCTGATTGGCTCATTGATGTATTTGGTTAATACCCGACCAGACATTTGCTTTGCTGTGAACACTTTGAGCCAGTTCCAGGTGGAACCTATACATGAGCATTGGATAGCTACAAAGCACATTTTGAGATATCTTCGTGGGACACTAAATTATGGTTTGAGATATGCCTCAAACAGTGACGTACAAATGCATGGATTTATTGATTCAGATTGGGAAGGGAGTACATATGATAGAAAGAGTACTTATGGTATATGTTTTAGTTTGGGCTCTGTTATGATATCATGGAATAGCAGGAAACAAAATTCTGTTGCACTCAACACTACAGAAGCATAGTATATTGCAACTTGTGATGCTTGTACAGAAGCAATATGGCTCCATAAGATGGTTTCTGGACTATTTGATCAGGTGTTGGATTCGAATGTGATATATTGTGATAATTAGAGCTGTGTGAAGATTTAAGATAACCTTGTGTTCCATGATAGGTTGAAGCACATTGAGATCAAGTACTATTTTATCTGTGATAAAGTACAAAAGGGAGAAGTTATTATCCAGTACATCTCCATTGATGAGTAGACAACTGATATTTTGACAAAGCCTTTGTCCAAGATAAAGTTTACATACTTGAGGGACAAGATAGGACTTGTAGAGATTGCTCCCTTGGTTGAGAGGGAGTGCTGATCTATATCATGCTAGTACAACTTAGATATGATGCTTCAACATCATGCTAGTACAAATTAGATATGATACAAATGTCTTGAGACACATCATGCTAGTACATCTTAGATATGATGCATTAGCATCATGCTAGTACTACTTAGAGATGATGCATGTGCATGAGTCGCATCATGCTAGTACAACTTAGATATGATGCAAATGACTCACATCATGCCAGTACAACTTAGAGATAGTGCATTGACACCATGCTAAGTATGGCTTAGAGATGATACAAAGACATTGATCTACATCATTCCATTGCAACTTAGATATGATGCATTCACATCATGCTAGTACGGATTAGAGATGATATAGTTGATACTCCACATCATGCTAGCACAACTTATATATGATGCATTCACATCATGCTAGTGCAGATTACAGATGATACAATGGAGAAAATTATCCTTGTATCCTAGTGCGGGGCATTCAACATTTGTTGGGATAGTCATTATTCTAGGACATATGTCTGGATTAGAAGAATGGTCCCTGTATCACTCTGTTGAGTGAGTGACTTATGCGAGACACTTTGTTGAGTGCGCTAAGTCCAACACATGACTTATTCAACATCATGCCCGATTACTCAGATGGAGTATGGCCTCAAGAGATGATGCATACGATGATATATTTTGATGCAAGGTTGCTACCAAATGATCATGAGATAGACTGTGTGGCTATGATGATGCTACCTGTAGAATGGTATGCAAGACTATGTGAGCCTTGCACATACCATGTGAAATGGATGGATGTGTTTGAGACCATTACAATTAATACCTCCCTATCTAGGAGGGAGTGTTGATATTATGGTAGCTGAGGGAGGTATCAACCTCCATGTGTAACCTATTACTAGAATAGAATATTCTGTAAGCCATGGAAACCCTAAATGGATGTGTGAGAACCCTAGAAGACAAATCGGCTCAATAAAATAAATAATATTAAAGTATTACTATCCAAAAGGAGAAGTTGGCCTAGACATTTGAAAAGGAGCACTATAAATAGAGGGCACTTGAGGTCATTTTTTTTGGAGACACACACACCCGCAATATCATATAAGACAAACAATGCACAAGTCTGGAGGAGAGTTGCAGCTACTGCAGTGGTGACTGGTTTTTGGTCTATGGTTTGGGACTTTCTGTCTGGTGGGATATCTTTGGAGAAAGGTGTGCTCTCTTGGTTATCTGTTGGTTCTAGTGCTACTTCCAGAATCAATATATCTATCAAAAGTTAAGGTGCTCGGGGTGGCCACATGCTTATGGTTGGGTGACAATATTGTGATATTTTCTATGGTGAAAAGAGCACATCAAATATTTAAAAAAAATTGATGTGAATGCTTTGGAAAAGTGGTTAAATCTACTAGAAGGTTATTTCTCTATCCACAATTTTTCCAATAGGCAAAAAATCACCTTTGCACTCCTTGAGGCTATCCCCCATGTCAAACATTGGTGAGAGACTTACTATGAGAAAAAATCCATAGATGAGTCTAAAATATTTGGGGCCAAGCCCACTTGGGAATATTTTATGGATGTTGTCAAGGAACAATATTACCCTATTGGAAACTACGATGACTAGTACACGAGATGGACCACACTGCATCATGAGAGGGACTAAACAATTTCGGAGTTCATAAATACTTTCCATACCTTGCGCACCAAGATGGGTATCAGAGATTCCAAGTGGAATCTGGTTCTAAAATACCATGGGGGTCTACATAGGTACATCCAAATAGAAATGAAGTTTCTGGAAATCTCGTCACTAAGAGCCGCTTATCGGTATGCTGTCAAAATCAAGCAAAAATTTAAGTAGAGGAATAAGTGGGAATTTGGATCTGCAAATGCATCACAAAAAAAGACAGGAAAAGGAAGCCCCAACACATAGAAAAAAGGATAAACTAAGGGTGGACAACCTCAGGAAAACTGGTCTAAGCCACAAACAAAGAAGGGTAATGGGAAGACAAATACATATGTTGGGGAGTGGTGCGAGTTCCATAAAATCCCCTAGAACAACACCGATGAATTTCGCTCGAAGCATTCATTGGTGGTCGAGTTGAAAGACTCAAAGTTAGATCGAGGCTCTGACTTTGATTTAGATCCAGACAAGGGGAATCATATCATTGATGTAGAACCCAGTGCCACAATCACTACCACCAAGATTCATCCAAATAAACTAGAATATCCGAAGGAAGGTGTGTTCCTTTTTCACTTGCAGATGTGGGTGAAGGGTGCTCCGCTACATTTCATTGTTGATAGAATAAGCCAAAAGAACCTCATATTAGTAGAGCTTAGTAAGAGGTTGGAGTTGCTGATAACACCACATCCATAGCTATACAACATCAGGTGGCTTATCCAAGGATGAGATCTCTGTGTCAACCAATAGTGTCTCCTGCCCTATGGCATCAAGCCCTTCAAGGACGAGGTGTTGTGTGATGTTTCCCCACTTGAAGTTTGTGATGTTATTTTAGGCCATCCATATATGTGGAAATTTCATGCTATATATGAGTCATTGTTACTATGGGAAGACAACTGTACAAGATAGGAGAGGTAACTCCACCTACCACAATTTCTTTCGTCTCATCTAAGCAGTGCAGGAAGGTCAACTCCTAGATTGGGAAATTTTTCCTCTTCATGATTCTCTCCTAGAGTGAATGGAAGGTCACAACCACATCCATTGCCTTCGTACATGGCTCCTCTATGCAATAGAAGAAAGTGGATAAAGTTGTGGAACAATACTGAGACATCTTCACCTCACCTACTGGGGTTCCTTTTGCATTGTCGGGTCAAATATTCAATTGAGCTGCCCCTGGAATTCATTTTCCTAATGGGCCAATGTATTGATGTTCTCTCTTGAAAAATGAGGAAATCAAGCACCAGATTCAAGAGCTTCTCCAAAAAGGGCACATTCAACCAAGCTCCTCACCTTGTGGAAGCCCAATCGTGCTCGTATAGAAGAAAGATGGGACCTGTCAACTTTGTAATGATTACAAAGCTTTGAATAAAACCACAGTCAAGAACTGGTACCCAATTCCCTGAATTGGCGACCTTCTCAACCAACTCAAGGGGGAAAAGTACTTTAGTAAGATTGACCCGAAGCTCGACTACCACTAGGTCCCCATAGAATAGATTAATGTATGGAAGACTACTTTCAAGTCTAAAGAAGGTCTTTTTGAGTGGTTGGTCATTCCCTTTGGCTCGACGAATGATCCACAAATTTTCATGAGGTTGATGGATGACATATTATGGCCCTTCACTAATTCCTTTCTGGTTGCATATTTGTAAGAAATCCTCATCTTCAATAAGAGTTGGGAAGAACACTTGCAACACATTCAATAGGTTCTCCACACTTTGCGACAATACAAGCTATATGCTAACTTAGAGAAATGCTCCTTCGACATGAATGGGGTCCAATACCTTGGACATATTGTAGATGACCATGGTGTGCATGTTGATCTAGCCAATATCCAAGTCATTCATGACGATCCATCCATGACAACACTAACCGAGATTCGAAGCTTCTTAGGCCTTGCCAACTTCTATCACATATTTGTATTGGGGTTCTCCCATATTGCATGTGCTCTCAGCCAAGTGATCAAGGGTGGTTGCAAATCCAAATTTGTGTGGGGAAGATCACAAAAAAAATAAATTGATGATCTGAAACATCACTTATGCTTATCCCCGATGCTCTCCTTACCCAATTTGCAACAACCATTTGAGATTGAGACATATGCTTTCGATTATGATGTTGGTGTCATTCTCAGTCAGTAAAGTCATCTGATGGCCTATCATATTGATACACTCTCAGATGTCATCCGAAAGTACCCCACCTATGACAAATAAATGTATTCCATCATACAATCCTACCACCAATGCAAGCATTGCATTATAGGGAAGGAGAGATTCATCCATACAGATCACAAGCCTTTGCAGTTCATGCAGACATAAGGAAAATTTCAAAATGAATTCCATCAAAAGTGGCCCACATACTAGTAGTAGTTTCACATCAAAATTAAGTATAAGAAAGGGAGAACCAATCATGTCTCTGACTGCCTCATTCGACCTCTAGTTGCAACACTAACCACGATGCTCAACTCTTTTGAGCATGAGACCTTTGAGTGGCCCCAACTCTATGACAATGATTTTGACTTAGCTACAACCTACCGTATGTTGGGAACAAGCACGCCCATTGACAACTTCCATCTTCAGGATGGACTGCTATGCCATCTAGGTCATCTCTGTGTTCCTTCAAGCGAGCATGCAAAGATGATCTGGGAATCCCACTATAATGGGGTGGCATGACACTTTGGCATGGAGAATACAGTAGTGGTACTACATAATTATTTCTATTTGTCAAAGCTTCTACATGATGTTAGTAAGCATATCAAATCTTGCACTGCCTACTCAATTGTCAAGCCAACCATAAAAAAACAAGGACTATACTCCCCTCTCCCTACTCTCGACGGTACCTAGGAATCCATCTCGATGGACTACATGTTGGGTCTCCCCTCCACTAAGCATGGAAATGACTATGTATTCGTGGCTTTTGATCGATTATCTAAGATGGCTATTATAACTGCTTGTAAGAAGAGTCTCACAGCCGAGGCAATTGCCAAGCTATTTTTCGACTTCCAAGCACTTCGGACTACCACAAACCATCATATTAGATTGGGACAACAGATTCTTTAGCATATTTTGGTCAAGCCTTTGGTTGCTATTGAACACCAAGCTCACAAAATCCATTGCCTTCCACCCTAAGAATGATGGACATACAGAGGTTGTCATTAGGATGATCGTGCATATATTGCACATGTACAACTCCAAGCATCATACACACAGTATGAGATCCTTCCTTATGTAAAACATGGCTATAACAGAGCCCTACATAGCTCAATCGACCACAACCCTTTTCATGTGGGCTTGGAATTTCAACCACTGGGCCCCATCTTCCCATGCTCAATTTGAGGCTAACAAGGCCACCAAATCCATTGAATGGATTCAACACACTTGCCAACATGTCCATGATATTTTGCAGAAAGATAATGTTAACTACAAGCAATGTCATGATCAACACTGGATTCCCCACATGTTTCAGGCATGAGACAAGGTTTGGTTACATTTGTAGAAAGAGTGCCTTACAAAAACCCATAAGAATTTTCGTCCACTTCTCTATGGAACTTACACCATCACCAAGGACGTGGGTGGAAATTATTTTGAGTCAAGTATTCCCCCCTTCCTTGGATTGCACCCAGTATTCAATGTGGACCTCCTTCGTCCATATTTTCCACCACTATTGGACACATCAGAAATTGCAGAGCAACTGATACCTACATAGCTCAACCCTGACTGCATGGAACAGAAAACCATTGATCAGTTCATGGACACAGAGGTTAAGGGCACTCACCAAGAGAAGATCCAACTCTATCAAGTTGTGAAAGCAGGGAAGCTACTGCACCAAGGCAAGTGGCTCACCAAGTGTCAAGTTCAAAATTTTTTTCCCCATTTGATGGGGGCATTCAACATAATGGAGACCATTACTTCCTAAGGNCGCCCACATATTTCACTAGCTCAAAATACAGTTTCCATCTTGGTAGTTTTTCTACAGTTTTTTGGGTCCCAAACTTTTGGGGTCATTTTGAGGCCCTAAACGATGTTTCTTTGATGTGGGAATGTCCAATAGATGGTGAAGGATTGTATTGATCCATTCAAAATGTGTACTCCTTGACTGAGCCTTTTCCGACAGGGTATCGAACGCCCCAAATGAAGATCGTATGCAAAATTTACGGCATTAGGAAGTTGATGTATCAACTACCCCCATCGGGGCTCACAAACCTTTTGGCGTTTCATCTTCTGAGGTTAGGGTTTTGGATGTTTAGGGTTTTTTCATTTATGCTTTATATTAAAAAGGCCTTTGGAGGCTCATTGTAATCATCTTTTTGCGAATGCGCATAGCCATGACATCTCTTCTCAAAGATAAGCTACCACCATTCTAGCGAGTTCATTTCACTCTGTATTTTATTTTACAATCTCTGCATATTTCATTCTTTAATAGAAATTGAGTATTACTGTATCTCTGTGTTTATGTCCTATTTCTGTGTTTCATTTCATTCCCTCATAAATTTGGATCATATAACTACACAAATATTTGAACAATATTACTAAGCACAATAATAGAATGACCATTTCATCAAATTTGGACCTAATCCCCTTCTCAAATAGGTCAAAATTGGTGTTTCCAAGTGCAACAATTTGTTTATCAAAGTGCAAAATCCGATTTTGAATTTGCCAAAATTGAATCACAAAAATGCAAATTTGGATTTGAAAAGTGCAAAATTGGATTTTAGAAATGTGTAATTGGATTTTGAAAATGAAAAATCATATTCTGAAATATGCATAGAATATATCAAACACTTAACTATATGAATTGTTAAATGTTGTTTGTTGACCACCATTTTGGTCAACAGATACAGGTCAACAAAGCATTGCCAAGCAACCCTACTATTTCGAAACATTTTGTCTATAGAGTTAGTGCCCTCACAAAGTCATCTCTCCAAGTGCCTTTGTTTGGTACCTTAAACCTAGGATCTTAGCTAACTTGATGTTATCTCAAGGTTTCCACCACTTAGAGAGAATTTTTTATGAGATATTGTCTAACACGTGGTTGGATCATTTGTGATGCATGAGTTATAGTTTGGTGTTTCAACATGTTCACG